>JAPYZS010001291.1:0-19788 GCA_030522925.1 Trissolcus japonicus | reverse complement strand
GGCAGATAGCCAGTCCACCTCGTGCGAAGTAATGCCTGGCGGCAGTTCCGCGCGAGGGATAAAAGGAGTACCCAAGGGTTAGGTTTTTAGTGGGTAGGGATCTTAGGACCGAGTCCCACAGGCCCTCGGTAGTAGTCATTAGAGACACGCCACCGAGGGGTGCGTTAAGTGCATTTTCCTACCCTTGTAATAAAAAAAAAAAAAAAAAAAAAATATATATATATGAATCAATTAGTTCGCTATCGTATGCTTTTTCGTCTTTTGGAAGATATAAAATATTAGCAATCATAAAAATGTCTAAACGTTGAAATTTTAACACAGTATGACTTTTTTATTTGTTTAAACACTTTTATAATTTCTTTCGATTTTTGGAAAACGATTTTTCAACGTTTTGAGTGAATTTCATTTCCCAAAATATTTTAAAAATGATGAACGCTGTTAATTTAAATTAAACATTTTAAGAATATTGATAATAATCGATGTTTGAATACCAGCATCTCAAAATTTAATTAAATTATTTTGTGTTATGTTTTTTCTGAAAATTTATAATTAATTTCTTTAAATAAAACACAAATGAAAGAAAATTTGTTCAGTTTATACTTAAAAAATTTTATTGTTTATGTATATATTTTCAGAATTTTGTTTGTATGGGTTTATTTTTTTCATTTCTTATCGAATAAACAGGATGTAATCGGTGAAAAAATTGTTTATGCAATTTCTAAAAGTACTTTTTTATATTATTTCAGTTTTTCATTAATGAAAAATAAAAAACTAATTTTTTAAATAAAACATATGATAAAAAATACTTTGTATGCTGTGAATTATGTAATTAAAGTTTTTTTGTTGACTTTGTCGAAAAACAAGCAGCATATAACTGATACAATTTCTAACAGTCATCTATTCATCAATTTTTTTTCTAAATCTTGGATTTTTTGTATTTCATGCATTTTTATTCAATTTTTGTTTACATTGTCCAAAAAAGAAGCAGAGCAGAAAAGTGACTTTTATTATCAGCGTGTCTGAAAAATTATTATTTAGTTTATTTCTAATTTTTCTGAACGCTTCTTCAAAATAGTAAAATAATAAAAATTAATAGCATATACAAATAGCACAAGACTGATGAAAATTTGTTTAATAAAATATTTTCAAAATGAAGAAAGACAAACGAGTACCAAAAACTTGTTGTATTATGTAAATTTATTTTTTGAATTCATGATTTATTTGTATTTTACCGAAGGCATGACAGTAAAAAAAAGTGATTTCAAAGAGTTTAAATAATGTAAAAATGTAGAAATCAATAATAATACATTCTAATAGTATAATACATTTATAATAAAACATTCTAAAAGTTAAAAAATTGAAAATATTAAAAAAATGTTGTATACATTTAGTACTGCTTGTTTAATTTTGTTCGTTTAATATGTTGGTTTCTATTTCTGTGTTTGAGAAAAAATGATAAAATTATTTCTTTCTTTCTATTTTAGTGAAAATTTGGTTTATTTATTTTTCTTTTTGTTTCATGTTCAGTTATATTAATTCAATTTATATTCAATCAATTAATTTATTTTTTATTTGTTCTTTTGTTTGTTCTATAATTTATTTGACCTTTAGTCAAATAAATTTATTCGATTCTTTCCTTTGGTTTGTATGTTCAAATGTTCAGGTTAAATTTTCTAAAATGAAAAAAAATTTGTCACTTTTTATTTGAAAAATTTGAAGGATTTGGTAAATTTGATAACATTGGAAAGATTTTAAATATTTGAAAAAAGTTGCAAGATTTGTTAAATTTGAGAACCTTTGGCTAATTTGAACAATTTAAAAAAAGTTGAAAAATTTAAGCAATTTTGAAATATTTGATACAATTGTAAAAATTTGAAATATTTGATACGATTGTAAAAATTTGAAAAATTTGATAATTTAGAAAAATTTGAAATATTAAAAATATGTTGAAACATTTTCAAACTTCAACTATTAAAATAAAAAAAATTATAGATATTAATTATTAATTTAATTCAATTATTAATAATAAAAATTATTTCAATTTCACGTGGTGTGGGTCAAACACCACGGATTTCGCGCGGGCTAATCAGCGTCTAATCAGCGACGGACAAGACAGACGACACGAAATAAGTGTGCGAAACACACCGTTGCGGGGCAAACAAAATGGTTCGGTCCAACCACGGGCGAGGATGACAGCGGTGATCCTCTTCGTCGGCGGTGTCACGATCGGGGAACTCCGTCTCGCGGTGCTCACAGTGGTGACACTCGCGAAGATGAGGGGGTGGCGAAACACGGGCCAAAGGGGGGTAAAAGGGCAAAGGCAAAAACGGCAGGCGGTCTGTTAGTTGGCCGTAACGGCACTGTCAGCTGTCATCATTCAAAGACGCTCCAAGTCACGGGCGCCTTTGATTGGCCCGCGCGACATCGATCGCTGAATCGATACGATTATCGATCCAGTGCTCCGCGGATCCGTTATAATCAATATAACACGCAAACATGAATTTCATTTTCACTAATTCAATTCATAAGTTTTGAATGAGATAAATTTGTATTTTCAAGGCGATATTACGCGCCTTCTGTGCTGCCACCGGAGGGCAACAATGTACGGCTAACATATTTCTGATTCCGATAGCATATTGTTGATATTTTTTCATACCATTTTTGGAATATACAATGCCACGGATTTTTGTTGTGTTGCAGTCAAAATGTTGAAGTGTTTTTTTTTAGGTCCTCCTAAAGCCGGTTTTTCGATTTTTTATCTAAACTGTTAAAATAGTGATGAAAGATCGAACTGTCATTTCCGTCATATTTGACATTTCGAAAAAACAAAATTTTGACTAAAAATCGAAAAAAACGGCTTGGGAGGACCTTTGTTTATACATTTTATGAATGTGTGCAAAATTTCATATGATTTGGTCCAGTAGATTTCGAGATTTTGGGGAACAAAATTTTAAAATGTCCAAATCGACTGGCATTTCACCTTAAAATTAATTCATTTTCCGGGTCGATTTCATTTGTTTTACTTATTATTACTTAGTTTGGCGTTTTTTGAGATAATAAAATTTGTCTTCATTATTACAGCAACGCACTGCATCGACATAATTTTGTTACAGTGCATTTCTGGCTCATTTCATTGAATACTATCAGAAAATAAATATTGTGGTAGAAAAATAATTCATCAGGAACACATTTTAAATTTCATATGGAATGACCCACGTTTCTTATTTTCGATCTAGTATCCAAAAAATATACATCAGCCATTTTTATTTTTTCGATGAAAATTTCAAATTTTTCTAAATGTACGACTTATATTATTAAAGTATTTTTCTTTTATTTTTTTTTTTAAATAAAAATTTCACGCAAGTGGAGGCGTGAATGAGTTGATCACGGCGTTTGAAGAAATGAAATCGCCAAATCGTAAAACAAGCGGAATTAAAAAAAATGATGCTGCTGTACAGACTGTACAAGTAGGGCAAGAATCATACTGAACGTCAAAAAATATACTGATGGAAGTGAAACATATGGTCCACAAAAGGAAATCTTCGAAGTGGAACTTGAAGAGCGTTCTGGCCAAAAGTACCAAATCTTCAAATCGAAAAATGAACCAGGTGTCTCAGTTGATCAGAAAGACAAGAATGCAAGTCAGAAGGTACTGCAATGGCTAAAAACGTACGATTTTACTGACAAAACTTCTCCATCTAAAGGCAGTCATTCAGAACCTGAAAACACTGAAAGCGAGACAAATCAGTCAGAGGAAATGCGACCGGAAAAGCCTACTGCAAGTGCAAGTAAAACCACAGTCAGAATCTACTGTGTACCAATAGGTTTTTTGCAGTTGCGGACAAATACAATAAAAACCTCTGGATTGGTAGATGAATTGAAATTCATTAATATTATACAACAGTTTTTCGAGAACAACTTACATGTGAAGTATCCATTAGAAATTGCAATAACGACTGTCTCTGCAAACTGTAATAAAGTATTCGTTTATTGCCAATTGAACAAAGCTGCAATGGCCTGGAAAATGGAATTTTCTAGTTTCGACAAACCATTGGCAACTGTCATGATAACGTCAACTGATTGCAATGAAATATGTCCTCATGATAAAAATGTTGATAAACATATATCTAAGAGAGATAATGATGACAGAATGTGTTGTAAAGTTCTTAAAGAATCTGAAATCAATGAAATGAAGGATGCAGATTCTGAAATTTGTGATATGAATGAAGCAGATTCTGAAATTGAAATTTCTGATTCTGACGATGATTCATACCAGAAACCGTATCGGGAACGAAATATTCGTGATTTTAAAATCCCACTTGGTGTACATAAACTGGATAATACAGGTTTCACAGTCAATGGGAAAATTGACAGTTTGAAAATAATGCAGAAGGCTCGTGAAGTATTGTTGAAAAAGTTTGACATACGTTGTCCAACGAAAATAATCTATCGAAAAAACAAAAATCTAACAAAGGCTCATGTTTGCTATGCTGCAGTTAAGTACAACAAGTACACGTGTTGGAAATTAACGTTCTCAACATTTGACTTACCAATGAGTCAAGTGACCGTCAATGCGAGGACTCGAAGACGTGAACATGCAGACCAAGCTCCGAAACATTATCAACTGCGGGGTTCTGAACGCGAAGAAGCCAAAATAAATATGCGACATACGAGACCGAAGTCGTACTTGCGGAAACAAATTAGAACAGTTGATAGAGAATTGGCAGCTGATGGTAATATGCAGCACTTGAGAACTTTAAGTGTTTATCAAAAAGCTGCATCGGAAGATAATCATAGATTTGCCAAGCCTACACGCAGTCGTGACTTGAATGCTTTTGTATCGGCTTTAATTGCCGAACATGAAAAAAGCGATCCATACATACGCACGTATGAATTTCCCATAACTGTGCACATGTACACCGAAATGCAAATGCATTATTAGAATGGTGTGGATTTCACTTACTTTGACTCCACTGGAAGTTTGATCCGAAAACCTTATGGTGTCGAATGTAAAAGAATCCAATATTACGCAATGGTAATAGGCATAGGTGAGGTAACATTACCAATAGCAGAAATGATAACAGAAAATCATACGGTAAATTCGATCGAAATTTTTTTGAAAAAATACCGTTTATTCTTAACGGATAAACGGTGCAAGTGGCCTATTGCGAAAGTCATTGTAACAGATTGGAGTTGGGCTCTAATGCATGGCATTTTCGCAGCTTTCATGGAAACAGACATCAAAGCATATCTACAAAAAACATATAAAATTGCTACAGGTGAGGATATGCAACCTATTACAACCATGTTGTTGTATACTTGCTGCTTCCACAACTTGAGGCGGATGAAAAACAATATTGAACAGGTTCCCAACAATTCAAGAATTATAAAATTCTATATGAACAGTCTGAAGCTCATGCTTCTGAGTAAAACTGTATCAGACGTAGATAAAGTGTTTGAATATATGATGACAGCTTTATTATCGACTGATCCTGCCATAGGTGATGCGAGTGAGGATTGTGTCAATAATCGACTGTCAGGTATTGATACGAGCTTTTTTGATGATATAGAGGATAAAATTGTAGAAAATGATGATTATACGGAATCAAGCAGTAATGTAAACTCTGCCAAAAGTTTGTATGCGGAATCACCGTTTTACAAAAGGTACAGTGCTCAATTGATTAACATTCGCACTAAAATTGGAATGACTGACGAAGAATTTGAGAACGAGGAAATTGATGAGAAGGAAGTAGACAATAAGTTGTATTCACCGTCAGTGTGCAAGCATGTCATGAAATTTTACATGCCATATTTGCCTATGTGGAGCGCTATAATTGTCCGTAAAAAACTGCCCGTTTTTGAAAGAGAAAGTAACGTTAAGGTTGAAAGTTACTTTAATCAAGTAGAGAACGAAGTATTTAACGGCAAAAGGAGCATGAATCCCTTATTTGTTGTTGAAACTTTGCGTGAAAATGCAATGGATCGAGTGAAGCATTGCGATTTGAAACATTTGAATGTCAGGCTAACTCGGAATGAGCAACGGAGAAAACAGCGACAAAAAAGGGCTGAGAAATCTCCGATAAAACAAAAAAGGCAAAAATTTGATGATGACCCTGAAGATGACACTGTCACAGAACAGTGGAAAAGAAAAACGAAATCACGTAGAAAAGGATTAGCTGGAGTAGGTCTGGCAAAAATCGCAAGAAATGTTTGGAACACAATCAAAAAATCAATATCTAAGAAGAAACAAACTTGCGAAAAAATGTATGACGAGATGATTAATGATAATCTTGTTGTAGAAACATGAAGTTTCAAAACAGAGAAACAAGCAAACTGCGCAAAACTGAATGACTCGATATGTAGTGATGACTGTTTTGACGAAACAAGTAACGTTGCTATAGATTCTCAAAAGTCAGTTGTATCTCTGCTACAAAGTGAAAAATCTCATCACGAGTGTGCCTTGACAAATGGATTATTCAATGATATTGAATACTATTGGGATCCGTCAACTGAAAATTTAACAGTAGCACGATTTGAAACTGAATCGAGAGATTTTCCTTTTTTTGGAACGCTGTCGGTAAATGTGACAACCCTTTATTGGAAATCATTAAAGCCGCAGGCATGCGTTGAAAGAACGATAATTGATACCTATGTCTTGGCGCATATTGAAGACTGGACACAGGTTTTCATCTTGCCGACAATACTGGGGAAAACAATTTTTGGACACGCGTATGCCATAAATTCAGAGACTCCGTGGTTGCCTGATTTGGAGACGGTTGACTTTACGAAGATAAAGAAACTCATGTTTCCGTACCTCCTTTCGCACCACTACCAAATGGTTGTTTGTGATTTGGAGGACGAGACAATGATGTTTATCGATTCTTTCCGTGCCGAATATGATCGTAAACGTGCACTAAAAAGAATGAAACAATTTATTTCTGATTGTAAAGATATCAAGTCTCTCAGAAAATTACAAACAATCGAATGGAATGAAGTTTCATTTGAAGATATTAAAAGACCTTATCAGAAAGATACATACAGCTGTGGCATATACATTATGTACTATATGCGTTGTTTGGCTATGAATATTGAAATGGACGACAAACTTAACGTCGAAGAGGAAAGAAAAGACATAGCTGAGACTCTATTGAAAAGATCGACCAGTATGAAAATAGTGTGCCTTCACTGTTTTCAAGAGAAAAATGATACGATGGTTAATTGTTACTACTGCAGACGAGGTGCACACATTAAATGCCTGGCCAAATGGGGAGTAAAAAAAACCAAAACCGAATGGGAAAAAAAGGAAAGCCGGTTAATATGTGCATTTTGTAAATGTAAAAGACGAGGGTTCATGGATAAAATAAAATAAACATCCATTGTTTTTTAACGGCAGAGAAAAAGGAATGAGTGTAAGCTTAATCAAAGCAACACAAAAGAACGATACAAATGACAGAATAAAAAGTCGTAAAAAAGTACAGACATTTGTTGGTTAACAATTCACGCGCTGAAAAGCTGTGAAAAACTAAATGAAAATAATTGCCTTGAGATTCACGCGCTGAAAAGCTGTGAAAAATAATTAAAATTGATGGACTTAAGATTCACGCGCTGAAAAGCTGTGAAAAATAATTAAAATTAATAGCCTTAAGATTCACGTGCTGAAAAGCTGTGATATGATTCAATTTGTGAAATTGAAACACAACATTTTTAATGCGGCCGAAGCCGGTCGCAAGCCCGGAAAACGCAGAGAGAAAATTTTGTGTATGCGTACTAACTTTGAGGAAATGAGAACTAAAGATTGTTTCGAAATTTTGTTGAAAAATGATGTTCAAAATTTTAAATTTGACGTAGTTCTTGAAAATTTTCAAAGAAAAGTCAGTCACGTAATATAACACAATGTTTAAAAAATTATATATTAATTACAAATAATAAAATTCAATGACGATATTTTCAACGATTTTTTTTATATATTAGTAATGAAGAAGGTTATCTCTTTTTACATACAGTATTATTTTTTGATTGTTATATAAGTAGATATAAATATTTTAACATATGTTTGACTAGAGCCTATGATGTCAACTACTGTATTCGAAATAATGAAGACATAAATCTGTATGTTCCTGACGGTATATTATGTCGTTGTTGGTCTCGTTGGATTCGGGGAACACACACGACCCATAAAATTCTCCCCCAAATCACTCAGAAATTTTTTTAAAAAAAATTTGAAGAAAAAACGTTTCACGAAATGAAACGTTTCAAACTTCAATCCCATAACTGTTAAACCGTAACAAAAATACTTCGATGAAGACCCTGATGCAATCAAAGTCTACAATGAACGAAAACGTGAACGTAACCTGGCACCTTGGTGACCTGGCACACAGAAATACATTGACGAGGCTGTATTTAAACATGAATCGCGATTCCCTATTGTAATTCCCCAGCGAAATGAAATTGCAAATAAAAATGTTGATGCTCCAAGCAACCCACGCGAACTTAATTCCGAAAATAACAAAACCGATATTAACTCGAAAGAAAAAGTGGAGAAAAGCCACAACACCAACGAAAACAATGAAAACATGGGTGATTTGAATACCGTGGAAAGACGTCTCTCACGTATAAGATTAGACACGGGCATTGCCGACAATCTTTGCATCGTTAAACATCCCCTGCTGGAACATTCTTTCAAAATTATTTTCTTATTGACAAGCGAAGTGCGCTTAGTCCCACCCACTTACTTGCGAATAGCCGCCGCCGGCCTAATCAATGAAATTGAGTTGGAAAATTAAAAACCAAAAATCGGAAACGTTATAACGACAAAAAGAGAAAACGTCGCTCTATACGAGCTCATCGTAAAGAAAAAACAAACCGATCCTTTCGACATCAACAATTTATGTAGTTGCTCATCTAATCGACATTTCAAATTTGAAGAACATTTCCTACATTCAAGTAGGCTTGAATCGCGAAATCTCAAATAAATACAAATGGGTTACATTTTCACGAAAAATTCGATTAACTTTCATTTAAATGCATATAATATTTCACATTTATGATCAATTTCAAGAAGATCTTTCAAAACGTTTACGCGAAGAAACAACAACAGGAAGCGACCAACCCTTTCGCAAGAAACCATATTTTGCAATAGAAAAGGATTTGGCATCGGAGCTAAATTCGCATAATCGAGACTTAGGTAACGAAAGCGATAATAAACCTATTTCACCAACAAGCCTGTACCCAGAAGTAATCATGAATAAACCGTTTACAGGAATATAAAATCTCACTAGTACGAACCTACAAGACGCGAAATAAAAATCTAAATTTTATTACGACTGAAAAGTGTGCGACGTAGATTTTGAAATTTTGGACTGTTTTCGAAATGAAAGAATGGCGGGAAACTAAGCTAGACCCATTACACGTTGGCATGTTTCAAATTGTTGGTATCACTACGCATGGGAACCTAATTGTGGATGTTAATGGAAACGAATAAAACATCCACCGAAATTGAGTAAAATAAACCTCACCTAGGCGAACAAGATCTATAAAAAGTAACCCTACCATAAAAAACTATGGAGCTGAGCAATTCTAAAGAAAAACTATAACAAAACTATCCCCTTTAACAAATGTTACCTCTAAAACAAACTTATTTCTTTCATAACAAAACTAATTATAACTTTTCTCAACGAACCTTCTCCAAGTTGCTCGTGGGTAACCTCGGTTGCGTTTCATCCGCATAATAGAGTTCGTGAAGTTTTTCAGTTAGAGACTATTGGATTCCTGATGGTGCCTCAGTGTCCGTTGAGAAACAGCATTGCAAGGCTGAAAAATCCTGTCTTGAAGTGAGAAGATTGGCACAAGACAAAGTCACGTAGAAGAATTTCGTGCAATCCTTGTTACCGCTATGTGCTTCTTAGGATTGATTTTTCATGTTCATACGTCTTGTCTTTTGAAATGTATTTTTGTGAAAACCAAATAAATAATAACCTATGACTTTTCCACTACCTTACGTTAACAAAAAAATATAACAAAAAATTTATTTCACACGTCTAAATACACACACAAAAAAAGTGGAACGAAAGAAATATATACATACAAATAGAAATTATTAATTACAAAAAAAAATAATCACAACAGACCCGAGAAACAACCTATTACCCAACCTAATCAGTCAAACGCGCATTCGTTATGCACGTCAGCCCTTAGCACCTATCTCTGTCCTGTCCACCAATAGACCTATGATATTACATCATGGGATGTGCGATAAAGAAATATAGACAACTGATCCAAACGTACCCAGATCAATCAAACATTCAATATTTTTACTTAATGTCAAGTTACTATACAAAACCCCAAATAAATAACTCTCGATACAATTTAGTACCCTCCATCAGTCTCGAAATAATTTTATCATGAATTAAATGCACCACGGCTCTAAGCACATAACGCTATCATTTTCTTACCAATGGATGACTTATACCACGCCGTAGGTAGAGCGACAAGGATGCTACGACAACAAAGATCCACGCGTTCAGATCGATCAAAAACATTCGATTTTTTAAAACAAAAAATAAGCACCACATAGAAAATTATATGACAAACAACCACACAGACATAAAACAACACTTCTCACTACCCACAAAACTAGGTTGCTATACATCAAAACGATTAAATTGCCCGCGAGCAATGAGTTGCTTTTGTCGCACATATGCGACGCCCATAGAACACCACAACAAGTACGAGAGAGACACAAAAACAACTCAGATGACAGAATCGAATAAAAATTTCGAAAAATCGAATAAAAGGTCCAATATAAGACAATGACGATTCTACCTGCACACTCATTTCTTACAAAGCTAAGGCCACCACACGAACAAGGTCATTTGAACTCAGCTAGCGCGGTGAACCTTTCTCCACGGGTGGGTCGCACGATCTTCTAGTCACCTCTAGGGTCGTGCAGGGCCGACGTGGGAGATTTGATTCCTTCGCCCAAAACCACGCAGCAGCTCCTTTTACATCCTCCTCCTTGTTCGCCTTCGCTCTCTCACCCTCATCTCCTTCTTCAATCTTGCTTCCATCATTACTGTTCTCCTCCTGGAGTTCACTTTTATCGTTGTCCTCTTCTTCCTCAGTCTCACTCTTATATTTGTTCTCCACTTCCTTAATTTTACTCTCATCTTTGTCCCGATCCGCCGTCGCATTCTCATCCTTGTCCTTGTCACTACCTTCTTTTTCGTCGAAATAGCTCTCACCGCTGTCTTCTTTCTCCTGCGTTTCCTTAACTTTCACCATCTCTTCTTCTTTCATGCTCTGGTCCTCATTTTCATTGTTCTAATCTTCGTTTTTTTTTGCCTCCTGTCAGAACCAAAGAACGAGAGATCCCTTCTGCCAATTGCGCGGCGCATAAAATTCCATTATGCAGCCTCTGTACAAAAAAATATCACTATTCATTTAACAAACTATACTTTCTTACTTTTACACAGAATACAAAATAAAACACTTACTCAATAGATACCGCACATCAACAAGTGCCTCCGTATGCGACATCACCTCAAACACAAAAATATAAAACATTTTCTTTACATTTTTTTTATTTAACAATATATACGTATAGAAATTTCGAATTTTTAAAATTATTCAAGTTAAAAATCCTTATATGCAATCCTTATGCACACAAAAAACGAAAACATAAAATAAGATATAATAAGAAAAAGCCACATTTCAAAATTCAAATTTAAAATAGTTCAAATAGTTCAAATAGTATAAGACTTCAGAACACAGAATTTTTCACACTTGTTACACACCTTTCTCTCTTAAATCTTTTACAAATTCAGAAAATAAAGAACAAAACCATTATTAACTGGAAGCATTCTACCATAACAAAAATAAAATAACAACAATACTTTGTTTTAATAAAAAATAATTATTAAATATTTCCGCAAGACAAATTTTACATAAAGAGAGGACGAGTGCGCACGCTCACGCACATATTCTATTTTTGTTATTTTATTTTTATTTTTATCAGAGTAACAATATTATCGCAGGCACAGCCAACCCCATTCGACTGCGTAAGGTTGAAGGCCACCCTCGCAATTCTTGACGACAAGAATGTTTACTTTATTGTAGGTACCCAGAGTGCCCAGTTTTTAGGATCACATTTACCGAATACCACGCATATCATTCCGAAGACGACCTAGACAGTTTAGTTTGCAACATCTGTCATAACGATCAGCTCTTCGACATACGTCCTATCAAATGCAACGCTTGACACTTCGTTGCATTTCCTGACTCTCAAAACTGCCTTCGGATAGAGTCTGTTCTTGGTTTGATCTTTTTGGGACTTTCTAACACATTTTGTTTTATACTTTAAGAAAAACGAACCCGAAAATAAATCCAATCGATAAAATCCTCCTACCTTGTTTCCAGATACGATTGTCACGGAATTTCATTTCTTAATTCACATTCCAAAAAAATTGTTTGATTTTATTAAAAAGTAATGGTGTCATGTTCGCGAATTATTAACTATTTTATATTTATATTTTATTTAATAAATTAATTAATAAACGGCGTTTCCCGAGCGCACCTGATGTGCGCCCGTGTCAATGCACCAATATTGAGTAATACATTAAATTCCTAATAAGTTACCGACCAATCAATGGCCCGGTCATTCACTCAATTGTAACATTCGACCCGTTCATTACACTATGTCACAATTATACGCGCAGACTTAGCCGCAGTGCTTCAAGTGCAATTAACGAGGATTGCAACTGTACATTTTCGGGTTCCGTGACCCATCCACCTCCACTGTCTTAGGGCCGCGACAGTGTAGCAACCAATTAATATATAAACACCTGATTTTCCCATAATCACTGCTCAGTCTTGGAGTAGCATCTGACAGTCCCCAAATTGTTCTGCAGAGCTCCGCTTCCGACCCGCAGACTCGATCATCCTCGAATTGTTTGACGAGCTGTGCTAAGACACAAGACAATTTCGCGCAGGGGCCTTAGTTTTATGTTCGATTAACGGACTTAGTCTTCGTTCCGCCCGACGGACGTAGATTATTTACGGGGTAACATACAGACCAAAATACAAGTTCCCATGTTTATTACACAAAGTCGAGACCGCTCTCGACTCGCAACCGCAAAACTGTAAAGAATCAACACGTCTAAATAAAGACGATATATTTAAGTTAAAATCTGTGTAATCGAACTCAATAACTTTGGTGCGTGGTGTACTTCTGAAAGGAGGGACATCACATCTCAAAATTTAATGCTACAGACAGGATTTTTTTGAACTGAGGTTCTTAAACTTCTTATAAAAGAAGTTTAAAGTTTAAACACTTCTTATTAAACAATCAATCAAAATGAACGGTGACATTATTTATTACAACGCTGTCGAAGCACACAATAAATTTAACGAAAGTGACTCTCTTTTAACAAATGATAATCCGCCACACGGAACATTAGAAGCTATAGAAGAGAGTTGCGGAACGCCCGCAACTCTCTTCCCAAATTTGATGATTCAGACATCCCAGTCAATAAACTTTGCAGACACATACAACACATTGCACGCAACCTTCTTCCTGGAGAAGAGCAATCCTTTGTCGTCTTACTCGGGTTACGATTAACAGGAAGTGCTTTAGAATTTCATTATCGAAATATACACCGTCTTCTCACCGTCGAACAATCAGTAACAGCTTCCAAGGCTAGATTTAACGAATACCTAGGACTCTCACATTGGCTCGCTGCAATCGCTCATGAATTCATGTCGCCAGATCACACTGTCCTGCAATACGCATCGCGCATAGAATCCGCTGTCTCCCGTGCTAAAGCCCACATAGACAACGAAAATTATGGCATTAATGAAAAAACGGTTCAAGCAAAGTTAGTAGATCGAACAACTTGAAACAAAATTTGTCAAGGGTCTGCGCCCGGCAATTGAAGTACGCGTTTGCATCGAACATCCGTTAGACTTATCTACTGCCATTGATCATGCCACGCGAATGAAACGCGAATTTGCCTATGATCCTTTTGCTCCGGTAAGTACTATAGAAATCAGTCGTCCAAACTCCCGAAGGCCTCGTCGCAACTCTTCTCCACACGTTCCTAACAATGCTGATTGTATCGTTCACGGTAAATGCCGTTATTCCACCGACGTTTTTCCCACAGTCCTTTCAAAATTCATCATAAACACCGACAACCAAAACAACAGATCGAAAGCAAACAACCAAAACAGAACTCCTCTAAATCCAAACAACTCTTTTTAAAATCCAGATAATCCCGTTTCTCAAAACAGACCACGAAATCGACCCAACAATCATAACAATCCTTTTAATCGTCCTAACGATAATCGAAACAACTATTTCAACTATAACAGACCTGATAACCGTTCTAATAAACGTAATTATCCTTCGAACAACAATAACAACTCTAACAGCAACCAATCTAACCCTCGTCGTGAAAACAACACTTCTATGCTCAAAATTGAGTACATGCAAGAAGCTCGCGTAAACACTGTCACACACGAATAGTGACCTGCTGCAGATCCCAAAAACGGGCAGAGGGCTCGACGAAGCAGATCGTCGAGATTTTCTTCCTGAACTTCTTCAGTGTTTGCATGTTATAACATTTTCTCCTTTGAGTTAATATAAAAAAATTTGAATTTTGAGGGGCAAAATACGCAGTATGTAACATTTCTTTTGTCTTCTTTTTTTCCCTCCCTTTTTTTTTGTTTGTTTCTTTATTTTTTTCTCTCTTTTTTTCATTTCCCCTTATAAATTATTACAAAGATAAAATAAATGAACGAATTATATTCGACCCCCCTAGAACCAGACTTCTACAGACGAAAAAAAAACAAGGCAATATATATATATATATAAGGAAAAATTTATTAACCCAAGTATACATTCTTTTTTATTTATTTTTCCCTCTTCTAATTCCGACCCAACACTCAGGTCGAGCCGCTCTTCGTCCGCGGCCGCGTCAAACACATCCCAATACATTAACTTCCCTTCCCGCCCCCTCTAAGATCTTCCTCCTCCATAGAAATTGGACTCGAAATCTGTGAAAATAAAACCATAGAGCATGAGTCTTGCGAACTATGAAATAAAAGGAAACAAGAGTCACACAAAAAATTGTTTCATACTCACAAGCGAATAACATTGTGAGCTCATCACACTCCCCGCAGAGCCGGGACGCTCCGAATCCTCATCAGCGGTCTCCTCAGAAGACATGTCATCTTCTGAAAAAGGATCGCCCAGGCTCAGGACCACATCCGGGGTGTTCGGCGGTACCGCTGGTGGCACCGGAAATATACAGAGAGGAGGTGTCGCCGTCATCTCCAGGTCAATTTTCCTGGTGAGCCACTCCTCAAACTCCTGGCGCTCACCAGGAGTCAGCTCGGTCATCAACTCGCATACGGAAAGCCCAACCGATGAACAACTGAAACAAACCACATAAAAAAACAAGCAAAACCAAATAAAATGTCACAAAACACAAACAACTTACTCCCTTCGAATCCCTAGTCACCTGTAACGGCTCACCACTTATCCAACCCACACGAATACGCATTTTTTCAATATTTTTTAACAATAAAAATTCTCACAAGAAAACAGAAACGTTCCACTTCACCCGGAGACAATTTTAATAATAACGCCATAACTGAAATCAGTGCATATATCGATGCATCCAAGCTCTCTCATTGGTCAAATCTACACATAGGTCAGCAGAAATTCTACAACCGAATGTGCGTTGATCTGATCCTTTTTGAAAATTATTATTTTAATCACTCGTGAAGATGAGCGCATTCCAAAGCCGAATAAAACCTCGCTTAATTCAATACTGAATGAAGAAAGAAATTAAATAATTCAGATCAATCAAAATTTTAGATGGTTGATGCAAAGAGACTACTCATTCCAACCCTACTGTGTTAAATTGAACTCTGGATTCGCCATAGAAAGTAAATTCGACACCGAATTCTTCAGTAGATGCGAACCAGTCATAGATGATATTACTATTTCTTATTACGCAGTTCATCACCGAGCCAGTTGCACAAGTACATCTGTCACCTTTGCGGAAAGAAGATATATACCATACAACCGATTGCCAAATGCTACTTTTGCATTCTCGCGTTTCTCAAACACAATGGTACCTTACACAAAGACGAGCAAATAGTGCAAGAATTTAAGTACGAATCATTTTGATTTTGATTATGTTCTACTGGTTCAACCTAAGTCACGCACTGTTTGGCTATGACTGCTCGATAGGCCACCCTAGTTCAAAACAAATTTCAATTAATTCCGTCGGTAAATGCAATATTGAAGAAGGTGAAATTAATACGATCGAGACTTATCTGCAAGTCCTGCAGATAACAAAATTTACTCGGGCTCACGTAATTTCCGGTCGTGTTTAAATCACAAGAGACAGATATTTTATTGTAGAAGATTTAGTTATCTAACTCAAAAGTCAGAGGTGGCTTCGGAACACAATTAAAAGAATAAAGTAGAGAGGAATGCGCATCCCTACAAGAAACCGGGAAAATAACTATAAGTGGCTCAATCATAGATAACGCAGCGAAAAATGCAATAACGAGTTTTGCATTAACTTTAGCAGGAGGTCAATCCTCTAATGGCGATCATAATGGAGTACATTACGCTGATCCGTACGGGGATTGGGACAACGTCGTTGTTCAAGCCGATATAAAACTAACTTTACAAAATTAGTATGCACAAGTTTTTAGAAGAAAATTCATTGCTAACTCCTACAGGTACTAAATGTCCTTTAAACAAAGGAAAATGCATAGTTCTCTGGAGCATCTATTTTTTGGAACACATTTCCTTGCGATTCATGTAATTTCGACAAATACACAGTTTTATACGAAGGCACAGGAACACGTATGCAAAAATCAAATGACACCTCAACTAACACGATGATAGCAGTAACTTCCGTAGATATAACTTTTGCTTTAAATGTAAGCAAAAGTTATTTAATAATTCAATTATCCTAATTTTGCTCAAAACAGAGCATCCTAGATTATTTATTATGGAAAGACCAAAAGGAACATTCTTTAAAAGCACAACATTTTTTAAATTGACGAATCAAATCGTTGCATTGATGTAACATGTCTTGTAAATGTAATACAATAGCTCTCTGCACATGTTTATCTATTAGACAGCGCCAACTTATTTTATTCCAACTCGAAAATCCAGGCTGACGAATAATTGTATCTGCAGCAAAAGATGTCATGAGAAAACACGAATTGTATGTAACTTCTTATGGGTTTTGGAGGTTCTTCTATAGTAGGAATTCGAACTTTTCTATCGCAGCAACACAAACCAGAGCTTTCGCCAGGCCATTTGAATGCTCGGCAAAATGGACACACCATATCCATAGCACCAATTTGAATCATGGGATGTTCATCGTATGGTATGTTGGGCACGAAGTTAAAAGTGGACAACCGTATTGTTTCCCACCGACGACGAAAAAGATGAGCAATACGAACACGGTTGGCTTCAAGTCTTGCATTACGCGCCGTCTCAGATTCATTATCCCTGAGTATGCGTTGTCGCTAAGATTGGTCACGGAGGCGACTCTATGAACAAAATAAAAATGTTTATAGTTCTAGTGACATAACAAACTGCAAGAAAGAATATATGATAATAACCTCTCTCTGCTCTGGAGACTCACAAGATCTTGCTTGGGTCTTTCTGGTCGACTGTGCCTGCAAACGAACCTGAAATTTTATTACAAGAACTTAGATGTTTGCTTAATCAGGAAACATTGTTCTTTAACAACAATGGTGATTACCTTTCTCTGCTCTGGTGTCTCGCGAGATCTTGCTCGGGTGGTCCTGGACGACTGTGTCTGTAAACGCTCCTACAAAAAATGTCAAAATGAAATGAAACTTTCGTTCCACAGAAAATATTTTTCTCAAACAACAACAACAACAATCACCTCTCTCTGCTCTAGTTTCTTGCGAGATCTTGCTCGGTTGGTCCTGGACGACTGTGTCTGCAAACGCGCCTACAAAAAATGTCAAAATGAATTTGTACTTTCGTTCTACAGAAAATATTTTTCTTCAACAACAACAACAATTACTTCTCGCTGCTCTGGTGTATCCCGAGATCTTGCTCGGGTGGTTCTGGAGGACTGTGCCTGCAAACGCTCCTAGAATATTGTCATAGGTATTAAAATGTTTTATTCCAACGATTAATCTGTTCTTCAACAACAATAAAAGTTACCCCTCTCTGCTCTGGTGTTTCGTGCAATCTCCCTCGGGTGATTCTTGAGGTCTGTGCCTGAAGACGCTCCTGAAATAGTATTACAATGATTTATAAAAAATATTCATGAAAAAATAAGTGTCTAACAACTGCAAGAAATATCTCTCTGCTCTGGTGTCTGGCGAGATCTACCTCGGGTGGTTCGTAGAGATTGTGCTTCGAGACGATGTTTAAATATTGTCACAATGGTTTGAAGGATTTCTTAAAAATATTGAAAATTTTCAAATGCTAAAAATAAATAACGAAAACAAAATTTACCTCTCTCTGTTGCGGTGTTTCGTGAGACCTTGAGCGTTTCGTGCGCGCGCGCTGGGCCTAAAGACGTGTCTGAAATAATAAGACAATGAAATAAATATATTTAGTTTTAACGATAAGTGTTGTAATGAAAGCTCACCTGGTATCGAACCGGCTTTGCACAAGATCTGGAACGTTTCCATCGGTGCCGCTGATCATCCAATCGAGTCTACGAATAATACATTCACAATGAAAAGAACCACCAAAATAAATATAGGGACAGTATGGGTCATTGTGACACTTTGGGGTGACTGTGACAGTGGAAATAACTTTGCAACTTTGAAATGAAAAAATTTGAAAGAAGCACGTCATTGAAAGGGAAGATGAAAATATAAAAATGATATATTAACAAAAAACTATGCAGAATTATTTTGTTAATGTAAAAATTAATGAATAAATTAATGAAAAAATAAATTGTAAACTACAAACGTTTCTTTCTTCAACAGATTCTTCAAATCGCACTGTACGCATTCGATTGCGCTTGGTTTCTAAGCGTGCCTGAAAAAATAAATCTATATCAATATACATTGCATCAGAAAATAATAGATGTATTATCAAATATTCTGTATGACAAACATGCAAAAAAAAAGTTTTGTTTGGTTGATGATAAATATTATTTTCACCAATATTTTTAAGTCGCCATATTGGATTTAGCAATTGATTTGTGGATATATTTTCAGAATCGTGTTCATTAATCCCGACATCTCTGTAGGACGAACATTCGTCACATAAATATAAATTTCATACATAAACAACAGCATGCCATTTCAAATCTGAAAATTTCAAAATAGCGAAATTCCTATAAACATTACTGATTTGCAAAATTTCAATGATTATGTGTTAAACTTTAAACGTAATAATTTAGATCCGCCATTTTAAACACTGAACTATATTCAGACTCGAGTTCACCAATCCCAACATCTGGATAGGATGAACTTTTGATACTGTTCGAGATTGGAGTCCCAATCATACAGAAGACAAAAATAATAAAAAATAAACCGACCAAAAAATGTATGGAAAACCAAAATTGCGTCAAAAAAATAAAGGAAAACGATAAAACCAAATTTCAAACTTATAATTATTTCTTTGCAATTTTTCCGCCATTTTGCAACAGTGAAAAAAAAATAATTCCCACCACTGGTTGATGGGCTTGCTCGGGTATAAAAGGGGGGCCTAAATTGTTAAACATTCAGTCTTGGTTTTGTTGTCATAGTTGTTGTTATCTCAAG
>JAPYZS010001290.1:0-25075 GCA_030522925.1 Trissolcus japonicus | reverse complement strand
ACAACAACATGAAAGAATCTGGAAGTATCGGTAATAATCATACGAAATTAAATTTTTTGAAATTTTAGTAAAATTGTACACTTTTCGTAAATTCACCCAGATATAAATTGGCGTTGTTACCAGTGTTGAATTAAAATGAACTAAAGTCAGCATGCAAGGGACTTGCGTGCGAAAAGAAACAAAACCTGAGTTGACAGGATAGCGCTGGGAATTAGACGGTCCCTTGAGAAGAGTTGGAGAGGCCCGAGAAGTCTCGTGGCCGAGAGTAGAATGATGTTTCGCTCGCAGGCTGCTTCCGTTACGTTTGGCCATAGACCATGAAACGCGAGCAGACAGCAAGTGCGCTTGGTAGGGAATGCGACGGTGGCGTCACTAGTGCCGATACATGACAAAGTTATTTTTTTATGGTATCAGAGGTAACTTCTTGACTAGTTTCGAACGTATCTTTTTGAAAATAAACAATTACTTGTATAAATTATGTAAAGCCAAAAGAACGAGAACTGAAATATGATGTATTGTAGGGCTTTCTTCTGGGTCTCATACTTTTTATATTATACATTAACGACTTAAACAACATCTCGGGGTGGCATTGTGACATCAGAATGTTTGCTAATACAATGCTTCTCGTCAACAATAGGGATATGGAAAGTATGTAACCTAAATTAAATGCTACAATGTTTTTGCTGAGCCCTTACATAAGCAGTCACAGCATGTTTCTCAACGCGAAAATAACGTTTCATATGATTCTAAAATATGACCAAATATGATTTTACAATTCAGTATGAAGATGATCTGATTGCGAGAACCCGAGATACTAAATATCCCGGTGTTTACTTGGATGAACGCCAAAAATTGGAGAAACAGGTTGCATATGTGAAAGGTGAAGTTGGTGGTAGGCTGGGTTTGCTCAACAGGCAATTGAGGAATTGACAATCTGAAATTATATCGGGCCCCGTACGACAAACTTAGTTTACAATATCATAATCGCTCTGCATATAAAATACTGCTCAACGGTGTTTTTCTACACCAATTGAGAGGAGGTGGAAAGATTGCAGAAATTGCAGAACAAGGCAATGCAAAGAATCTTACATTGTGATTACACAGGCGTGATATCTACACGCCTGTGCGCAACATGCTAAATGGACTTAATTCTTTAACTATTGAAAAGCGAATAAAGCAGGAAATTTTTATTTCAGTTTTTAAAATGAAGACTGCCGATTTCCTTCGGGAATTACATGATAAAGTGCAATATGTAGGAGATATTAGTGGTGGATTCAAAAGACGAAGAAATAAAATTGTGGCACCTTTTAAACGTACGTTGAGAGCACAAAGAAGTTCAGTCTATCAAGATTTTAAAATATTTAATGAGCTTCTTAAAGAACTAAAAAATGCGTCAAATTTATATATATTAACGAGAAGACTGATGAATTATTTTACAGTCGGGACAAATTAGCGTGGTCTGCATATTTATTTATATTGTAACGCGCTGCTCACTGCCACTGCGGTTGCTGGCCAGCGGTAGCAGTGATACGTAGGCTAGACTCTCGTTAAACGGGACTTGTCAGGGCGCCAGGTCACTTAACCACCAGTGACCGAGGTTCAGCTCAGGATCTCGTACTCTGGAACGGGTTCGGTTTGACTAGCTAGCCGGATTAACAGAGCGGTCGAAAGTTGTTAGGCAAGGTTTCTTATTCTAAAATAACGAGTCGGGATTATCAAAATAATATTCAAATTTTATTTCAAAATTACTTGATTCTAAATTACACCGTCGAATCCAAAACACTGGCCTAATTGAAAACAAAATAATGAAATCAAAAAATTTCATTAGAATGTCAACAAATCAAAGAGATACCGGTCGGCCAGTTTGCTGGCCCCTGGCACATCACACGCGGGGCACGAAATCGGGTGGCCAGCTTGCTGCAACCGCGCGGAGCAAGCTGGGCCAGATCCGAGGCTCGGCACGCGCGAGCCTACATTTTGCGGGGCAAAACAAAATGGAGCACTTGGCTCGTGGCGACTCTGAACGCGGAATGGACGCCAGCGTGGCGTCGGTTCCGCTGGGGCATGAGGGACTGCGCGCGCATTGCCGGGCTCGTACGAAGCTCAGCCGCGCGAAACGAACGGGTTCAAAAAGGAACAGGCTCAAAGTGAGCACGTGTTGAAACAATAATTATATCAATTTTTAAATTTCAAATTGATTTTTCACCAATTTCTATCTTCCTCAATTCAAATGAACAAGTCTCAAAATTTGTCTGAATGTATTTTTGTATGTAAACGTAAATAACAATTGTGTGTTATGATGTGATACGATTGAGACACGATTTGTCCCGATTCATCAAGTTTCCGGCGGCGCCAGGTATATCAATAATTATTTATCAAATAGCTATTACAAATATTAAAATCAAATATTTTTCTCATAATTTCAATGTCAAAAATTATTCTATTTCATACATTCGGAATTCAATTCTCGAATTGCCTGATTTACTTTCTAAAAATATACTTGAATATACTTAAAGACTAAGAACCAAAGGTGATAAAATTACTATAAAAAAGTTTGAATTTGCCAAATTTTCACATAGTAAATTGTGATATTTTTATTCAATGAAAAAATTACTAGAATGTAGCGATTGATAGAAAGATTATATTATAAACCACACCCAAAAAAAAAAAAAAAAAAAAAAATTAATACATTTTAACATTTACATACGAACAAAAATAATTGAATCAAATTGAGTTTTTTTTTATCAATAAAAACTCAATTGAATCTTGATACATAATTTTTTATCAGTGTTGGGGATTTGAGGTTATGTTCCCCTACGACAGCTATTACTTTTGAATCAGCTATTAAAATTGAAATAAACAAACACAAACAACAAATGTACCGGCTGATAAAGATAAGACACGTCGACTTAAAGAAATGGCTCGAGTAAAAGAAAAGACTCAAAGTTAGGTTGCAATGCAACCTCAAAAACAAAACAATTAATTCTACCTTATTTTTCGGTGACAACAACAACTAATACTAAAAATGTGCTTAAGGCATAGAAACAAATCCGCTGGTTGGTTTATGGGATTTGAAACTAATTAAAATAACAAAAAATTGGCACACAAAAATGACAGCTGTACTACCGGCAACTTGACAACAACAGCTGATTTTCAAAACGACGGACTGGTGAGGAGGCTTGATGGGCCCCACGAAACGGAACGAACCAGTATGGTGGCAAAATTCAAAAAGTGACAGACTTACGGTTTCGTTGGCTTCAATAATCGTCCACCTAACTCGGTGGTTTTAATTAAGAAACTTGCAGCAGACTATTTAATTAAATAACTCCTATTCAGAGAAATAAGAAAATAATGATGAATATCAGATCCTTTTTTAGGTTCTGATAAATTTGCCTCCAATCCTTATTCAGGGAAATGAAGTTCTTCTGAAGTAAAATGAGTTAGTTAGTATTATCACTGTAAGATCTTCGAGATTTTTAATGAAAATTCATATACGCACCGAATGATGCTGTTTGTAAAAAGTTTTTAGATGTATTTATATGATCTGAAAAAGTAATGATAATCAATTGTAGTATATGAAAAAGAGTTTGGTTTGGTTGGTTTAAAATGATAATCGATAGTAACTTCCCGATCTTCGTCAAATGGTATAGTAAATTTTCGTATAAATCTTGGAAAAAATATATATTAATATAAATTTGCACTTATCATAATGTATTCTTCACTATTGTTTACAGCATTCAAATTTCGCCTGCTTAGCGCCACCACGTGACGTGATTCATACTTCGAGAGCGCACGGCAGCACCGTACGGGCGTCGATTATGCCGACACATACCTAAGCCCACACCGCCAGATGGCATATCGATAATCGCCATTTTTTCTTTCTCGCAAATTAACCGCATAATGGTTTGATTAAATAAGCCTGCTCAGAAGCATTTCGACACACGTCTTCGAAACGGAGACTACGCCTAAGCATTCGAAACGAGTCACCTAAAGGCCTTTCGCGATCTCTATAGCTCAGTGTTCCGTTGTGAGCCATAACTTTCACACTTTTTTGCGAGCCATCAGCGCTCATTGCACCACTCGTAACGAGTTGGTTATTCTCTGCCACGAGCATTCACGAAACGCGAATATACGCTCGCTTCCCAGTCACTCGTAACGAGTCGACTGTCCCGTTCGAGAGCAATCACGTAACGTGATCTCGCTCTCACCTGCACTCATTGCAGGCGATCACAGACCCTGTGATCAACCCCTCGAAACCACCCTAGTAACTACGGTGCGTTTCAACCGCGAACACCTCGAGCCGAGGTTGTTCATCCCCATCACCACACGTGGTGATCATCCCCGTCGGCTAGCGTCCGAAACGGACCAAAAGCCGACGAGCTCGCTCTCTCTCTGCCTCACGGCAAGTAGAATGAGAGCAAGGATATCACGAACCTTACAAGTTCGCATCCTTTTCTACCCGACCGTCTAACAAAGACGCACACACCGCATATAAAGGGTGTGTCAAACACACAGCCCGCACAGGACACCAGGCGGTGCTGAGAACTAAGCCCGCAAAAAAACAAATCGGTCACCCCCACGCCACTCCGCGCTGCAACTCTTACCTGCAGAAGAGACCAGGTGGCGCTGCGATCACTCCCCGCGTAAATTCAAATAATTAAGATTTACCTTTTCACACCTCACGGCAGGTGGCTCAGAGCGCATCTTAAGCAATCTCGCGGGAGTTTTGAATTCGTTTTAGTCTCACACATATCAAAGCTTATAACAACGCTCGCTATTTATTCCGAACACAGCGGCGTATGAAGATACGTCACCTGCTGGCAAAAAACATAGCTGTCAGAGGGCGCCACAAAGGCGATATCCCCAACAACTATTGATATATTTTTATACAAATACCATGATGTTTATAACGTAACATTAAATCATACCATTGTACGTCGTAGTTTGATCTAAGAACATTGATGACGTAGTTATGATTAGTTGTGATTTTAATTTTGAGATGTGTATTATCTTACCTTCTTCGTGTTATAAATATTCTTTATATTTTCGTAAGATAGCTGTAATGAATTAATATGATTCATTTGATACGATAGTAAAGAAATACTCATTACATAAATATAATACTGATACTAATATTGTATACTGTGTATTTGCAATAATCATTTTGAATAAAAAATTTTAGGAACATTACATAACCTTATTCTGTATTTTCATTAGTCATTGTGTACTGTATAACAATATAAGTTTACGGTATAATTTTACAACTGAAACGATTTTTGGTTTTAAAATTTGATTTTTAAATAAAAAACGATTTTTTGTTTTAAAATTTGAAATTTAAATAAAAAACAATTTAATGTTTTAAAATAAATATTTAATTTCCAAAATGTAGCTATTGAAGTAAAAATTTGCAAAACAATTCTAAAAGTTGAATGAGTGTATGGGTTATAAACTGTCACATTTTCGAATTAAATATTTTTGAAAAATTAGAAATCGAGTTTAGTCATCTTTGGAGCATCTGCTTTTCATATTATCAATTTATAAAATTTGAAAATAAGAAACACTAGGTATTTTTTTCATTTCTAATAAAAGCAAACTGTTTTTGACATTCTTATTTTTATACATATACGGGATAAGGGATAAACGATAAAAGGTAAAGGAAAAATTTTTTTACACTGACAAAGAGGCGGTTGTATTCCTAGGTATATAAATTTATTTAAGATTATCGTATTGTGTTGAATAGAAAAAAGTAAATTTTTAACTTTGTAACAATTCAAAAAAAAGAGAGCAATTGTACCATAATCACATGTTGTCTACATAATTTAAATCTGAAGGAGGTTTGAAAATAAATCGGTAAATTTTGAAAAAATCACATATGTTTATTATTAAGAAGAACCGGGGGATATGTAGACTGATACAATAATAGTCCGTCTGTTATTTATAATTGCGTGGATAGAACACATATCACCTATGTCTTCATTAGTTAATTTATAACTTACTAACTGTTTCGAATAAAAATCGAATTTTCGAAGTCTCAAAAGTGTAGATTGCAAAATGTCAGAATATTTAACATTTTCGTAAATGATAACTCCTGCCGCTCGAATGTTAAACCTTTTGAAATGTGTGATGATACGAAAATTACTCAAATTCGCAATTGAATTATGATGTTCAATTCGAGTTTGTGATAAAGACAGAATGTGACAGAAGATTGAGCATAAGAATGAGCATTCAAAGATTGTGCGTTGAAAGTACATAAAGAAAAAGATGTAGAAGGACTGATGAAAGAACGACACCTCAAACCAATCGTTTTTAATTGATGATTTCTTAATCGCTTATACTCTTTCTGCAAATCTTTATTTACACGTTGACGATGATGATGAAATTTAAAGTCGTTATAACTATTTGTTAGATACAATCCGTTATTAGATGTAACGCGTGAAAGAGCGACATATACAAGTTGCTGATCGTGACGTTTGTGATAATCGTAAACGACTATTATATACGTACTTCCTTGTGCTTTATGTACAGTAATCGCACAGGCTTTGATAAGAGGAAATTGTGTTCTTTTGCAAACTATTAACTTGCTTATTGTTCTGATTGACGTGATGTGTTTATCTATTGGAATCCAGGAAGAATTAATATGTGGATTCGCATGATACAGAGACTACGATTTTAATCTCTTTAGTCGACCAATTTTATCGTCTCGGAATGAAAACCACAATCGTTTAATAGAATTATCATTTACATATTTTTCTATGTAACGTAAGATACCAATTGCACCATTAACGAGACCATCAATAACGGAAATATTTGTGCGGATCATATATGATTTTCCTTTTAATAAACGAATTCGCTGAGGCAATCCACCAGTTTCATCCGGTTTCGAAGTTTTTACTATTCTGGTAGCACTATCTAATTGCGCTGGTGTTTTATGTCCCCTATAAACATCAGGCACTATTTGTTCTATTACATCCGGACCTTCTATACAGGCATTGTTACATGTATCAACGTCAGATCTATTGAAGAATAAAGCAATGGCATCCGGATAATTTTCATTCACATAATCATATGTTCTAAGACGTGACTCAATTAATGATTTTTCATCGGGTAGAAGAGATTCACCATCCCCGATTTTCGTCAAAATTGAAGAAAAACTTTCATCTGCCTGACGCATTACTTGATTCAACGAATATAATTAAAGCTTTTCCCAAGTACGTTCTCTTACCCAGTTATCTTTCGACTTTTTTACAGGTTTAATAACAGTAGTTTGACGAACACCTGGAAGTTGATAAAGATCTTCCTTAAATATTATATTCATTTCCCCAAAATGTTCGTTCTTTCTCATACAAAATCGGTTGAAGTCTCGAATTTATTAGATTTACTATCCGACCTCCGATCATGATGCATTCATCAATAAAACCTCCATCAATGTTATGAAATATGGGTTGGAAAGAATTACTAGATTCTGTCGATAGAGAATGATCTAAAAAGCAATTTTTAAAACGGAAAGCTGAATGTACTGTTGAACCTCTGATCGCTGCAGCGGATACCCCACTTGATCCACATTTAACGTAAGCGTTAAATGTACCATTATGGTGTTGTGTGAAACGATTAAGCGACTCCATTAAAATTTTCATAGTGAAGGTTTTCCCACTTCCGGCTGGACCGGTTAGAAATATTTGCAATGGATCTACGTCGTCAGAAAAAAATTCGATGATTATTTCGAGTATTAGATCACGCTGTCGTTGATTTCTTGGTTTTTTGTATAAATTTCTATATTATTAATCGAATAAAATGTCCTTGTCCTCTGATCGAAATGGCAGATGCAAAAAACCATTTCCCGTATGTATTCATCGAAATTGAAAATGTAGTAATTCCGATATCGTATAATCCTAGGAATATCTCTTTTTGTACGTATTCTTTGAATTATATGCTTTGTAGTAATGTGCTGAAAATTGAGCTAAAGAAACATTTTCCATACTCGTCGGACGGGATTCATACTTTTCAAGCGATGTTTCTTTTGAAATGTTCGTTGAGTCTATTCCAATGTCCTCGTCATCTAATTGTTTTTTTTTTCGAATGCTTTGGCGTTCGTGCGGCCAGGTTGTAGGGATATGAATGATTTTACGACTATTTTCACTCATGTGAAGATTTAATAAATACCAAGACGCTTCTTGTGCGGAAATATCGACTGCAACTTCGCCCGCCCACTCTCTACCAATTTCCAATCGATATATCAACAGCAACAGATCCGACCACGTATGTTCCAAAGCGCTTAATGTTGAAATTATAATTGGTTTTCCTAACTGCCGAAGCATAGCAAATACATTTTTTTGCATCCCATCCAATACTAGACACTATTCGGAATCGATTTCAAAAATGATAAATTTTTTTCTATCATGTTGTTCATAAATTCAGTATTTTCAAGATCTTCTCGCCTCAAATTTGTCTTGTCTTTGAATGTGCAGTACATGCTTTCAGTTAAACGCATGCGCATAATTCACATCGCCATGAAGAAAATATGGTTTTTTTAACTCCTCTTCTATCGGAACGTCGAATTTCACTAGTGGCCTTCATGTAATGTGTGACATTGTCGATTATGTATACCCGCGGTTCACCATGATAAATAGATGGATGTGCGAACTCTTCCGCGTGCTCGTCATAAAGCAGAGATAAAGGTTTTTCATATATTGCTGGTGCTAGTTCAAGATAATCTGCTTCTTCCACAGCAGAGTATTATGTTTAACAAGTAGAAGATCGATATCTTTATCCGCACTTTCAGAAATTTCTTTAATCATGAGTTTTTTTGATGCATCAGTATTTAAAGAATCGTTATGTTCATCCGTCGATATCGTTGTTTTGTGACTACCTATTGTATCTAAAAATTTTCATTGAGAGGTTTGGATATGTTGGTCTTCTTTCTTGTTTTTATCAATCGAGTTCTAAGCTTTGCCATTTTCGTTTTTAATCTCAATCGACGTAATTTCATGTTTTGTTTTCACGTCTCCTGTATTAATAATAACACTATTAACACTATTAAAATATTGAAATAAAATTTTAAATAAATACAACAGTGTATATGTTAATTTTACTTTGCATGGAATCCATCACTTTTATGAATTTTGTTTTTTTCTCGTGTATTTTTAGTGTTTTTAGCCCTGAAAATAATAGTACTATTTAATAATGGAAATATTGTACATGTTTTACAATATAATATCAAAATATTTATTATATCTGATGACAAACTATATATAATATCAGTAATATGAACCTTTTTTTCCTGTCGCGATATACACGTGTTTGACAAGCACCACTTTTTGCTACATTAGTTGAGATGTTAATGTTTCGTACATTAATTATTTCATTTCCCCCTCTAAAATAACTGAAAAAACATGTTATTCAGAAATCTTATTTGAAAGATTATTATAAATAGTATTATAAATGTAAACCTTTTTCTTTCTTTCACGATATTTACGAGTTCGTACAGCACTACTTTTTGGTACGTTGGTTGAGTTGTTACTTTTTGATAAAATAACAGAAAAAACATGTTGTTTAGAAATCACATTCGAAAAAAAACTATACATATTATTATAAATGTAAACCTTATTTTCCTTTCACGATATTCATGAGATCGTACAGCACTACTTTTCGGTACGTTAGTTAAGTTGTTAATTTTTGGTACATTAATTGTTTCATTTTTTACTCTAAAGTAATTGAAAGAAATATTATTTCAGATATTTCATTTCTGTGGCTGAGAGGTAAAACCAGTCAGGTTAAACGATAAACAATATTCTCGATTTTGAATATTAAATTGTTTACAACATTCATATATCAACAATAATAATAACGAATTTATACAATATACAAAACACAATTCTTTTACGATTCTGTAATTCAGATTTGTTTATGTTTACAGCTTACGTTCTCAAGAATATCTGATATTTTTCTTCATCAGTTACTGTAGAGTGAAATGGAGTAACTGTTAGAAAAGTAAGGAATTCATCTTGTGATTTTTTTATTGTACATACATTTATCTACTGTACATTCGCTATTATTAGAATTTTCATGATTCATTTTCAATTTTAAACCTAAAATAATCGAATCATTCTTTGGATGCATAAAAGTTAATTAACTATTTCATTTTTTATAATAACATTGTATTGTTCATGTATGGTAATAATCATTGTAAAAAACGTAATTATACGTATACGTCTAAGTTAGAAAAAAATTTAAAATATTTTGCAATTTTAATTTATACATGAAAACAATTTTAACATACGATGTCTTTAAGCTGTCCGTATTCCAAATAAAGTAAAAAGTGTTTTTGACATTAACATTTATTTATAGTAAAAATTTATATAGTTTCGATATTGATAATGAAGTACCTTTGTTAGTGCTATAATTCCGGATTAATTCATTTTAAACTATAACATAATATATAATACAGTATACAATGTTCATGTCACTTTTTACATTGTTATTGACATCATTACGCTTTATGTGAAATCATTTACTTCAATTTTGATAACAAAATATATTAATTATTGTCAACCGAAACGTTGATATTACAATATAACCAAACAAATAAAAACAAGATAAGTCAACCTTTTATTCGCTTTTTTTTGTTTTTAATATGTTATCGTGAAAATAACATAACTTTTTGTTTCTTTTTCATTTATATAATATTACATAATAGTAGTTGTAAATATCAAGGGTTCTTATCCTCGGAGACACTCGGTGGGCCATTTTCCAACAGAATTCATATAAGTTCTTGCCGCTTTATAAATAATTTATAAATGATATATTTGTAGAATATATACGAATGTATTTTAAGTATATAAAATATATGTAAAATATATTATAAACTATTTTTTTGTCCGTGTGGGTATATATTAACTTTTCCACTCTTCACTGCGAGAATATCAGATTCTTTGCAATCGAAAGTAGTTTGGTCATCCCACAACACAATATCAACCTTTCTTCGAATAAAACGTGTAAAACATGTAAATATGTACATCATACTCAGATTTTTCATAGTAATTTTATGTAAATCATTTATACCTTATGCAATCTCCAATCAATTAAAGTGATAGTACTTTTTTTATAATATCTTTCTTTCGATTCAGAATAAACTGTGTGAACATCAGAAATTTTCTTAGCAACACCAATCACATCTACAATAGCAAAAAGAATTATGAAGATTTCACTCAATTATACTAAATTCTAATCATTATAAAATTAATCATTTTACCTAGTAATGTTCCAACGTCTATATTGGAAATTTCCTCAATCGGTTTAAAATCAAATTCTACCACTGGAATCTGATCATCTTTTTCCACTACAACCTCTATTGTTATGAAATTAGTCAAATTAATTTCATACGCATGTAGCAAACCGTTATATTGTTCATTTTTCGGTCTCGATGTACCTCCTGTTAATTTGTAAATTTCCTGAAACTGAATGATAAAAATCATTTTTGCATTTCGCAAATTATTACATACCTATTTCTGACGTACTTCCAACTGATTGAAAAATTTGTCGGCAAATTCATCGAAAGCAGAACATCGAATTTCTCCAATTCCATCGATGAAAGTGAAATTGAAAACTTCGCCCGGGCGGTTTTTCTTTTCATAATTTCGCATAAACGATTTGGAGGATACACGGGCCTTGATAGTCCACCTACATAATGATACATTATTCTCTCAAAATTAAAATGAATTTAACAACTCATGTGTTTTTTTTTTACAAAATTCACTTAACGCACCTCTCGGTGGCCTGTCTCTAATGACTCTCCGAGAGCCTGTGGGACTCGGTCCCATGACCCGTCCGAATAAAAACCTAACCCTTGGGTACTCCAAATTGACCTCGCGCGGGACCGCCGCCAGGCATTACTTCGCGTGAGGTGGACTGGCTAATTGCCTACTTCATTATCAACGGGGTGGTTGTCTCCTCGTTCTCTCTTCTCGTCGCAGCTTCATCACAATGGTCGAGACCGTATGCACTACCGACCACCAGTTGCCAACGCACAGTAACATCAAACTGGCAAGGTTGTCTGGCGTCATTCTAGTCTGAAGTGTCTCTTCAGCCGGGTCACAGGTTGGACAGGATGGTGAAGTGTCCAGCCCAAATCGGTGCAGGTACGACCTGAAGCAGCCGTGACCTGTCAGGAACTGGGTGAGGCAGAAGTCGACCTCGTCATGTTCCCTTTCGCTCCATGCCCTAATGTTCCGAATTAGGCGGTGTGTCCACCTTCCATCCATGGATGAATCCCATCTGCGCTGCCACAACTCCATGGTCTTCGTTTTGTCTTCTTGCACCATTGATGGTCTCGTGACTTCGGGAGAGCTTCTCGTGCGGCGGTAGATCCGGCCTCGTTCGTCCGCCAGAAGCTCGATTGGCGTCATATCAGCTAACACGTAGGCAGCCTCACCCGACACTGTGCGGTAAGCACAAATGATGCGTAGTGCAGCTCTCCGGTAGACCCTAGACATCATGCGGGCGTGCGTTGCGGTGTCCATAGCCATTGACCAGACTAGTGCAGCATACAGCATGATGGAGGCGGCGACTGTGGAGAGGAGGCGTCTCCGACTCCACCTTGGTTTACCCGTGTTAGGCATGATGCTCGACAGAACGTTGATGACCTTCGATGCTCTTTGGCTGACGATTCGAAGGTGTTCGTCAAATCGTAGCTTGTCATCAATCTGGACACCCAGGTACCTCAGTGATTGCTAAGAGGTGATGTCGCAGTCTCCAACGGCCAGGGTGATGGTTTCCCTGACTTTTCTTGATGTAACGAGAACTGCCTCAGTCTTGTGATCAGCAAGCTGCAGACCAACTAAAAAGATTCACCGGCGGACGCCGGCTCTGTTCGCTGTGCACGTCACTTCCGCAAGAAACTTTCCGACGACGACCACAGCAACGTCGTCCGCGAATTCTACCGTCGAAGAGCCTTCGGGCATTGGCAGCCTCAGCACAGCATCGTACATGATGTTCTACAGCAGTGGGCCGAGGACTAAGCCCCGTGGAACACCGCCCGTTACGCTGTACGATCTCGTTCCCTCCTCCAAGTCGCAAGGACTCGGCTCGAGAAGTAGCTGGTGATGATTTTCAGGAGGTAGGTCGGCAGCCCTTCGATCGATTGCCCTTCCTTGATTTTCACCAACAAGGTATCCGGGTGCGATGACCTCACTTGTTCTCGTCGCTCCCTTCTCGGCTGTTTCTCCTGCCGCTTTGGCGTTCGCTGCTGTTTTGCAGCAATTCGAGCCGGCTGAGGCGTCCCCTGCTCGTTTAGGTTCGTCTTTCGTGTCCTCGGCTTTATGAAAACTCTTGGACTGTCTTCTTTCTCCTGATATGTAGAGCCTTTCAATGCCCTCTTTCTCCCAGAAGAAATCTGCGGAGTGCTTGCAGATTTCAGCGTTTCCGCATACCACTCCATTAGTCGTGGAGACGTCTGATTGCCTCTATGCCTGGAGGCTTCGACAGATACTTTTTCAGCGTAGCAATAGCTGGCTTACTCAGCTCGAAAGTGTCCATCACTTCGCTCATTTTCGCCTGTATTTCTTTGGCGACGTTTTTCCCCGACTTGACGTCCCAAGCTAGGTCCTCGAGCACTTTTCCCAGGCGTGTGAGAGCCTCAGCACTTCTCTCAATTTCTCTGCTCAGAGTCGGTTTCTCCACTATCATGGGCTCTTGAGGAGGTCGTGATGTTCCATCACTTTGTAGGTTTTTGAAAAAATCACCCAACATCCAGATTGTTACCAGCGCTTCGTAAGGGGGCGGGTTGAAATAGCTGAGAACGGGTATACCCTCGGTCTTGCATTGACTTACCCCAGTTCCGTGAGGCCCAACCTTCGCTTTACCAGTCCCGGAATACACGGATGGACTGGAACTCGCCCGGGGCAACACGGAGCCCGATCTACGTTTCAAATGCGTACTTCCTGATCAGGGCCCGAAGGGGCTGGCCACTTGTTGTACGCCAGTGTCATATTGGCAGTGCAAGCACACATCAGCCTCGCAAACCATCAACGAGGCACTTCCAATGAACTGCAACGCACACCGATCTGGGTTTTATTTTGGACTTCAACCATGTCCTAGCCTTTGAGAAACCAGTCCCTCCTTGCAAGGCAGCAGTTTTTGGTTTTTTATTGGGGTTTTCCTTCCCCTAGTCTGTTGGCCTGCGAGAGGTATTTCCCTCCTACCCTGTAAGTCTACCTAGCATTCCCTTATCCGCCAACTGGAGACGCATTACGTATGGGTTACAGACTCTCAATGTGGCGGGAGTCAATGTGTAAGGGAGATAATGTGTAACAACTCATGTTACACATTATGAATTTAACTACATTCATAATATTAGATAATACTATGATATTTGAATGATACGTTTTTAAAGCAGGAGTTAACGGTACAATCAATGCATAAATATCCAAATTATTTTTTTTGAAATTCCTTGAAATTTCACTAGTTGATAGTGGAGGAACATCTTCTGTATTTCAAGTTTTATTTTTCAACTTTCCTGTCACCAGTTGATTTGTCACGGATTTATAACGATTTTTTCTGTCATCGTCTTCCGTTTTTTTTATCCTTAAAATTATCACCACTATCATCATATACGCTTTTTGGCATATTCTCCAATTTATATAACTACCATGCAAACAAAGACATTTCCATTCCGAAACGCACTGCCACTGCAAAGCATGATCTTTCAATACCCAGAACAATGAAAATATTGTCGAATGTTCTCCCTGCGTTATTTTCTTCCGGCATTTGAATCTGCAATTTTCGGCGCATGCAGGTTTTACTGAGCAAGGTGCAATTATATTTTCGGTTCTCGAGACACCTGGTTCACCAGAATTGCGAGCTTTTTTGGCATTAGCATCTTTCGTTGATGAAGGGTGCAGACTTTGGCTACCCCTTTTTCGTCTAGTTTGGCAAACACTGATTAGCACTAAACAATTAATTAATCCCTACTAATATATAAATTACAAATTATGTTCGTTTGTTTGTTTGTTAGTTCCATTATAACTTAAAAACTCATAAAGTTGATAAGCTTTTTTCACATCAGGGTAATTCCTCGCATCCTTAGAAGTGACATAGGCTATATAAGAATTTGAGAAAAAGATTTTTATGATGAGACATTGAAAAAAATGGAACTCTTAATTTCGGTGCAAATAAAATGTTTAGAAGTTAATTTACGTAATCAGTTACCGGTTCTGATTGTAACCGATATATGAAATTAGCGTAGACTGTTGAAAAAGTCATTTTGTGTAGACAGTTTTTGTGTCGGTATGACAAAAATCGGAGATGATATTTTACATGTCGACATGTGAAAACTTATTGTTTATATTTTTTCATTCGATTTGAAGGATGAATAACAATATCAACACTAATTAATAAGCGTATGAAAAACAAAAAAATTTTGTTGCATACGGGTATTCGCGTTGCTGCAGTATTTTTATGTTTTACACAATAATATATTGACTTATAGCGTGTTGCAATATTTTGTTTTTATCTATTCTTCTATTTTATGCGATGAGGTAATTGATTTCTGATGTAAACATTGCTCATGTGAGTTTACAAAACGTGTGACGGACGTCTACATGATAGATAATTATAATGTTTGTATCTGTCGTGAATCGTTTAGTGTGCGCTGTAATCTGTAAGTGTACGAAGATATTTCGCTTAAAATACTCAAGATGCTTTGGCATATGTGCGAGTTTCTACGACAGGATCTTTTCGTCACATTCACATGCTATCCATCCTGAAACGAAATTTATAGCTCAGTCCTGGATACACTGTCCTAAAAAGACAGACATGACATCATTACTTAGGTTTTCATACAAAAAGTGATTAAATATATGTATTGTATCAAAAAAGAATGTATATTTGGTCTTGCTTTGACATATGTTCATTACATCGAATGGCAAAAACGTGGTCTACCACATTGTCATTTATTGGTGCGGTTTCAAGGCAAACTTAGACATCGATTGGATTATATCAGTAGAAATTCCAAATCCTGAAGCAATCCGGTTCTTCATGATACAGTCGTAAAAAACTCATGTACCATATGAGGCTCCGAACATGGCATTACCGAACAGTACATTAAGAACGGTATATGTACAAAGAAATATCAACGTGAATTAGTTTAGGAAACAGTCAGCAATAAACATGGATCTCCAACGTACAGACACCGAGGTCTTGCAGATGGTGGTTTCACGTGTAACATCAAAATACATAATCACAATCAATTCATAATAGAAAACCGTTGGATCGTACAATATTGTCCATTTTTTATCAGAAGCATTCAAGGCCTACATCAACGTTGCATTTTGCAACTTTGTAAAAGCGATAAGATATCTGCAGTTATATTAACAAGGGTTCTCATAAAGCTTTTTTTGAGGTTTAACATGTTCGCAGGAAACTTAATCCACTAGATAAAGTACAAATAAATCAAACTAGACAATATATCAACAATAACGAAGCAATTTGGCGACTCATGCATTTTCCACTGCACCAACGATTAACACCCGTTGTACATTAACAGGTGTAAATGATTTAACCATCCATCTGGAAAATGGTCAGCGGATTTATATTAACGAACAGAAATTTCATCAACAACTCGAGGACTGTCCAGCTACTACTCTCACTGCATTATTTCATTTAAGCCAAATCGACGATTTTGCAAAGATTCTATATTCTGAGATAACGAACTATCTTACGTAGAATGCATCTTTAAGGTCGTGAAAACGTAGAAAACGAGGCGTATGTGTTTCCGATTTGACAAAAGTGAAACAAGCTGCTGCAGTTGGGCGTATGTATGCAGTGCATCCGAATCAATTCGAGTGTTTTGCTTACGACTTCTACTGACGGTTGTAAGAGGTCTACCATCGTTCACTACCCTTTGAACAATCGACGGTAAGAAATACGTAACCTACTGAGAAGTATGCGAGGTGTAATGTCGTTCAAAGAACGACGATCACTGGAATATTAATATAAAAGAGGCTGTAGCAGTGTCATTTTCTTTCCAATTGAGACTGTTATTTTCCATCATATTGACATTCTGTAAGGTTTGCAATCGTCTCACTCTTAGGAGCCAATTTAAGAAACCAATCTGAAGATATATTTATTAACAGCGTGGTCTGGTCTCTCATCCTTATCAATACAATGATTATTTACATATCAGGTAATTATCGTGTATCTGATACGATGCAATATTTTTTTCACATTTAACGTTTTTTATATAAATACAAACTTTTAGCACATCACGTTATAGAATTTGGATTACCTGCAACTGAAATTGCCGGTCTAGATAACAATGACGTTCGTGTGAAACTTCATTTAGAAAAATCATGTTTTTCTTATAGACAATTATATGTGGCCTGTTCTTGCGTCTCCCATTCTCGCAACCTGCATGTATATGCTCCCAGTGCTAAAACTTATATCATTGTGTATTAAAATGCGTTGTTATAGATTATTTTATTCAATATTATCTTTTTCGCGCTTAGTGCAGCCTGTGCGTTTATGCTCTTATGTTATGAATCACGTCCGTATGTCTCGATAAAAATGAATGAAATATTACAGCGACGATGATTGCCCGTGCGGAGTACGAGCATTCAGTTAGTTTTAGATATATTTAAAACTATATTACGGCATAAAATAACATACGAACTGTAGAAAAAATTGATGTCCATCGTTTGTATTGGTTTGACTGCTAGAAGCTTCGTTTGGTTTATCTAGTTAACATGAAAGAAGTAAGTCATAGAAATTAATTGTTCATTTATTATGTTATACAAATTTTAGTCATAGTTTAATGTAAGTTACAAAACCGTCATTAAAACTAAAAAAAAATTTTTTTTTTTGAATAAACATTATTGCCTGGTGCTTTCCCAGGGTCAATTCCCGGGCCCTGAGTCCACACCGGGGACTTGATTAGGCGTGAAAACAAAGAAAAAAAATTGCAGGGGATGGGCGCCAGGCCGTTGAGGGCAACGGCCAACATCTCAACGCAAACAAGTGCGTCGCCTGACGAGCTCGGCTAGCCCAGCCAGGGCGCAGGTTACACGGCTTGGGACAACAGAAGTTAAATCAAATTGGTGGCTTGTGAGCCACCATCCATAAAAAGAAACAAAACAAAACAAAATCATTAAACGAACAGGGAGGACAAAAGTAAATGCTCTTATTAAGAAAAGAAAATGCTGCAAATTTCAATGGGGCCTAGTGCCCCGTAAAATAATTAAGAAAAAAAATGATGTCGGGTCGAGAGAGAGAAACCCGGGGGTGAGATTTGTTCCGTGGCTAGAAGGGCCACGACACCGCGAACATGGTTGTGTTACCGCACACAGCGCTTTGAATTTTTTTCAAACTTGCATGAGCAAGATACTGCAACATTAGTAAAAATAGCAACAGGGCACGCATGCTGCGTGCCCTGTTGCTGTTTGTGTAAGCTGTTAGTGTAGGATGAATTTCTTACTTCTCAGTAAGATGCTGTCGAAGCTCTTGACAAAAAATTTAACTTGTGTACGTAAATGTGTCAGCGTCAACTTTGTGCGTTGCTGGCTATGTAACATGGTATCTATGAAAATACCATGGTTTTCTTATCAACAATTATTTGTAGCCTGCTCTTGCGTCTCAGATCCTCGCAACTAGTATGTATACAAAGCCAATGCTAAAACTAATAACGTTGTTTATCAAAATACGTTTTAATCAATTTTATTGATTTTATTCTGCTGTTAATTTATAAATATTTTAAATTAAAATGAGGTTCGACAACCTTTGTGTGGGTTTTTTCTCGCCCTAAGCTCAGCGTGTGTGTTTATATTTTTATATTATAACTTATGTACATATATATCAATATAAATAAATAAAATACTGCACAGACGATGATTGCTCGTGCGAAACATTTTCAGGGGCCCTTAGTTACCGGAGGCCCTAGGCCGTGGCCTAGTTTGGCCTTATGGGTAATCCAGCACTGATTTAGACGCTTATTGAAAATCATCAGAAAAGCTGTATAATGTAAAAGCTATAAGTAATGCAAAACATTTACCAATTATTTCGGTCCCGTTATAATCGTAGCCCAGTCCAGGTAGAGGAAATACCACTGAATTTTTATTAATGTTCACAAATAAAAAAATAAAGAGAATCATTTCCATTTTTATTCACTCAAATTTAAATACTTTTATCTTTTTTCATGGAAAAATTTTTAATTACATCTTAGTTATGATTCATGATCTACGAAATTTTTGTCAAAAAATTTTGAATTGGTACCGCTATAAGTGTAGCCCCCACTCAACAAAGATAACCGAGTGACTGTTACAAAGAAAGAACGAGACAGTAGAAAAGGCGGCACCAATAGAAGGTTGAAATTGTCAGAAAAATGAAAAAATATGCAATTTGTATTTTTTAGCACTTAAGCATTTTCATAGTTGAAGTTAAAAATTAATTAATCAACATTCAATCATGATTCAGTTCGTATTTGATCGGTTATTTGAAATCATCAGAAAAGTATTTCTATCTTCAAATTTTGAAGTCCACAAATTTGATATATAGTTCAGTTACGATCCAGTTACTGTTCAGTCAGTTATTGAAGAATGTCACAGAAATATTAGTATTAATATAAAGTTCATTACATTTTTACTGAGCGTGATTTTTTTAATAACATAAGTAGTGATGTATGTACTATGGTTAGAGTGGCTGAAAACAGCCGCCTAAGCATAGCACGTAGGTGAGGGAGAAAGGGGGCAAGGAGGGAAGACGTCGCCAAGAGAATGACGACAAGGGGTCATATATTCTCCATACATAAAACATATATTGACAATATATTATTTTAGAAATTATATATTGACCATATATTGACAATATATTATTTCAGAAATTATATATTGACCATATATTGACAATATATTATCAATATAAATGTATGGCGAATATATGAACAATATATTAATTGTTTTCGAAAATTGCTTATATATTGCCAATATATTGTCCATATATGAAAACCTATACGGTCAATATATTGACAATATATTGATAATAAATTAATAAATTAATAATTTCAACTGAACTGTTTTTAAAATTTGTTGCCCAAAAAATTCGAGGATAAAAATGCTTTAATGCTGAGAAATAAAAATTTATATTTTTGTATGTTTTCTGATTCATGTATACTGAGCCAACTTTCAGTGGTATTTTCCCCACCATGACAGAGCTAAGATTAAAATGTAACCAAAATAATGAGTAAATTTTTTTCATTACTTGTCACTCTTATGTAATACAGCTTTACTGATGGTTTTAAATAAGCGTAAAAATATTAAATAAATCGTAATTGAATATGTTAGTAGTGGTGTATGTACTAGAGTTAGACTGGCTGAAAACAGCCGCCTAAGCATAGTACAACGGTGAGAGGGGAAGGGGGGAAAGGAAGAAAGACGTCGCCAAGAGAATGACGACTAGGGGGAAGGGGGGCGTGGGGGGACGTTCAGCTGAGATACTTAGCTGAGCAAGTGGTACGGGGGGCGAGGAGGGGAACGGTCATCTGTGAAAGATGGACAAGGGGTGAGGGGGGAGAGCGGGGGCGCGCGGATTAGATCCGCGCGCATATTTCCGTACTCGTATCTGTCCAGTTCCACGGAGACGACGCGTAAAAGCGGCGTTCGAACATCACAAGTTACATGAGATTCGCACAGATCCGTATATACGAACATCATGCTAGGCATCGCGTTGGACAAAGCTACAGGGTGTTCGGAACGCACGACCCCGCCTACACTCGACAACTGTCTCGCTTCGATGAAATCGAAACTCATATTTCCCATAAAACCGGGGATAGCTGGAACCGATGGTCCACGCCGTCGCACTTGCAGATTTGTCTCGCTTCGACATGCCCCCCGTTGTCGAGAACGAAGCGCACATGGCTGTCAATCGCTGCAACGGAATTCACCTCGTCCAGCAGGGCGATCAAATCGCGATACACCACGGACTTTATCGAATTGCGCGCGTCCTCATAATCCTCCTTTGGTTTGCTCTTGTAACTCTTCAAATTGACGTAATTTGTCGATCCCTCCAGAGGGATGTGTGTGAATGTCTGGGGAAATTGTATTTCCGACAGGCCGACGGCGCATTCGCCGGGTAAACGCCACTCGTGAGGCAGCCGCGTGTTGAAATGAGTGGTGGTATTATCCGGAAAGAAAGTCATGCTAGCTTTGCTCGGCAGCGTCATGTAGAAATTGAACCTCGTCATCTTCTCGCGTGGGATATCCAAGAGGCGTAATCTTCAGGGAAAGTTTTCCAGTTGACGAGATCGCGTTTGTTTTTACCACGACCCTGAGTGTCGAGGACTTTGTTCACGCACAACTTCTTTTTCGATATTCGACCAACGACTCTGCTCAACTCTTCTTCGTAGAATATCCCGTCAATCCCTTCGCCGGCAAGATCGGCGAGGGTGTACACCGTCGGATAACGTAGAGTGTGGACCTTGACTATTTGAAATACTTCGTCCGTATAGCCGCTTCTATATCCTTTGTCGAAGGCGGCCTTTCCGTGACTGATTCTCGCGAGATCGCCGACAGAATATTTAACTGGGGCACCTTTTCCAGGCGACGGTATAACACTTGTCGAACTTCTGACGCATTTTCGAGAGTCACGTTCTTAGGCACCGCCTTGATCGTTGTATGGTAAGACCTGTAGTAAGAGTCTACGAGTTTCTGTAAAACGTCGACGTACTTCTTCGAACCGCTCTGGGTGAAATATCTCCACATCCTGTCCTTTACCGTTTTTATGAATCTCTCTACCACGGCGCATTTCACGTCCGGGTTACGAGCTACGCAGAATCGTATTTCTTTTTTCCGCAATAATTTCTGGAACGGTTCGTTGACAAATTCTTTTCGTATGACCCATGCATACTTGCTAAAAACGTCAATCACCGCCAAGAGGTACGTATAGCCATCGTTGTAATCCTTGAGGAAATCGCAGGTCGATTAGATCGCACTCCCACAAATCGTCGATATTGTCCACGGTGTACGGTCGTCGAGGAAAATTTCGTCGCACCGCGCGGTGTTTGTCGTACGCTGACCATCCAGCCATTTAGATAGCGTTTCGAGTGAAACCTTGCCCCTCATAGTTCGCACGAGACGTCTCTTTCCCGAGAACCCGGCCGGGTGGTTCGGGTCGTAGTAAATTTGTTTCAATACTTTTTTACCCATTTTTTCGTCAGCTTCATCTTTTTCTAGTTTGACTTGTTTCCTTGATCGCTGTCGCCACTCAAATAATCGGTATTGTCACTGTTTCCGAAAGAGTGGGGGGATTTTGGTATCGGTGACTCGCCCTGGTAGACTCTCGAACTGAAATTAGGTACACTTAGTTGCGCCGAGTTTCTTTCTGGCGATTTCCAAAAGTTGTTGTTCCCTATGCACTCCCTAGGTATGTTCATCTCACGCACTATTCTGACGAACGCGTCGAAACCCTCGGCCGTGACGCTTTTGCGAGCGCGCATCGCGTCTTTGACGAGGTCGATCAGGTTGGATCTTTCAATCCGCTTGCCGTGTATTTGCACGACGCCTTTTTCATCCGAAGAGATAACTTTGTTCAGTGCAGCCTTCAAAACTTCAAAGAGAATTCTCGCCTTTACTTTTTACTTCATAGGTACGCTGTTGACAATCGTTTTCTCGTTCATATCGTTCTCATGTTTTTCTACGAGCGTCGGCTCAGCCGCGTCTTCGCGCGTCGGTGGTTGCGACGGTACGTGAATATCTTCAACTAGGCGGAGAAAACGTTGCAAGACTTGTTGATACATTTTCCACTTTGCAGCATCGTCGGTAGAGGGCGTGCAAAATCTTACCCATCTCGTTATCGAGACGCGTGAGCTTAGTACCGGGAGTCTGTACGGATTTCAAACCGATTCTCTGATCATCCTCGAGCTTTTCTACTGTCTCGTGAGGCAGCAAAACTATTTTCTTGGCGTGTTCCATATCGCTCAACGGCCTCCGGAAATCGCGCCAGCCAGTATAGATCCAAGAACGCTCAGTAAAGACACTATGAAACCTCCATTCTGGATGATCAGTTTTTTATGTTTCTTACAGGTACCTCTAGATTCCGACAGCTTCCTCAGACAGGCAGCGTGTTTTTTCAGAGTACGCTGCTGCGCTTCGGATACGGGGACGTTTCCCTTCAGGGTGTTTGATGCGCACTCGCAAATGGACCGCACGAGCCCGGAGTCGGTTCTTCGGAGTATCGCCTCTCGCTATCGCTTATCGAGGTGTCTGAGCGCGATCAGGAGCGAGGCGTGTTTAGCACTGATGGGTGCTCGCTTCGCATTATACCCTCAAGACTGAGATGGTCTGGAGATTATTCCCCCCTTTTATCTCTTTCCGCGTAACGTACACGTAGTTGTACCGATCGGTAGGAAAAATGCAGGTACGGAACCTACAATTTTCAGGGGTGCTTTGCTTTAGATCCAGCAGGAGGTAACCGTGTGGTTGAAGAGTCACATCGTAATAAATTTCTTGTAAGAACTTTGGGTTTTCCGGACAGACCTGCCAAATGTAGTATCTGCGCGCGGTCCCGCGGGTTTTTGATCAGGATCATGTAGCTAGTATTTAGTGACATGTCTCTCTGACCGCTGCCTTGGTGAAATAAGTTTTGCGTGACGAAAAAGACGCTCAGGTTTGCGTGATGCGACTTTTTTGTAAACAGGTCGACCATAACCTTCTTCGAAGATTCCACACACACCATGGTGGTGAAACGATGATGAAACATCAACGACATATCGACAATAAACGCGGCATTCACGGTGAACTACTTTTATAACTAGTCAAAACGCATCAAATTTCTTGCTTTGCTCTCTCTAACGCGTTTCTTTTTTCTTTTGCGCTCCATCTCCTCGCACTGACGTTTGATATCTTCCATCTCCCTAGCTTGTTTCTCGCGTCTGCATGCGGCTTCTTCCCTCTCTCTAGAGAACCCGTCATCGTCATCGCTCTCTTCCTCCTCTAACCTCTTGGATGGAATATTAGTTTTTTTGGAAGAATTGTGAAAACAACTTGACCGATCAGAGTACCGTGGTAAAATGATGAGTAATAAGACGGTAGGGATTTTATATACTAGGATTCAAAAGTGATTCAGCTGGAAACATTCTGTGGTGCAATACATATATTGAACAATGAATATAAGAAATGGTCCTCGATGCATTGATTACAAAACACGTTCAACTTTATTTGACACGTAAAGAATGAAATCCTTAAAGACGATATCGTACAGTCCGCTCGGCTATAAAGTATGGATAATTTTTCACAACTTCTTTTTCAATTTCGTGATACAAATTTTTTAAATTGTCAAGGGTGTGGTCCTTGTATTTCCTGATGACAGCATAAAGATGATTTATACCGTCGGCATGAACGCGCAGCCTGTACAGCCAGGCATAGATCGAATAGCTCAGACGTACGAGACCTCGAAACGACGATTCTTGAAGCATTTTGTTTCTTGAAAAAAATATTCTTGAATGTGCAACCGAGCGAAAAGGTTAAACGAGCAATATTTTTCACAACCCTTCTTGAGAAGTAATCATGATACTTTTCTTCCCGTAGCTCTTGTAGAAAGAAACGAAGACCGACGGAGTCAGAGTCAGCTTGTCACGTGTAATCGCGTCGTCTTGGAAAGATTGTAGCATGAAGTTTGCATGGTTTTGAAGAAGGTCGTATTCCCAATCACTCAACTTGACGCCGATCCAATAATGCCGTGTAAGAATCACGTACGGTTTCCATCGTCCGTTTTGTTGTTCTTGAAGACCGACCAAAGCGAGTTTGGACTTTGACGCGTTTAACGGGAACACTCTGTCGAGCACGATTTCTGGGAGTACGGAATTCATCGTGTGCGACTGATCTTCGAGAGATATGGCTAACAACTGATTCGTGAACGATTCGACAGCCACGCCTAAATTTTTTGCTGTCGTCAGCTTCGAACCTTTCAGAATCCACTGTCTTACTTTTAATTTCTTTGGCAATTTCTTTGGCAAAATCGAAAGTGTAATCCTCTTTTTCCAACCTGTCGTGCCATTCGATAAAAGCTTCACGGTCTTTAGGCATCATGGATCCTGGCG
>JAPYZS010001289.1:0-19704 GCA_030522925.1 Trissolcus japonicus | reverse complement strand
CTGAGATAGCACCTTCTTCAAGCATATTTTGAGATAGCACCTTCTTCAAGATCACTCTGAGATAACCCCTTTTTCAAGTTTAATTTGAAATGGTACCTTCTTCAATCTCGTATCGAGATAGTACCATTTTCAATCTCATAATGAGATAACACCTTCTTCAAGTTCGAATTTGAGATAACACCTTCTTCGTTAGACCCATCGATATTATCACAAGTAATAATTGAGTTACATGTAAATTTTTTACAAACAAATTATTTTTATTTAAATTCAATAAAAGAATATTGGTTTTCTTGGAATTGATCTCTAAAATAAAAACGCTAACTAATAGATTGTCTTGAAAAAAATTCAAATAATTCAATGCATACATTCCAAATTCATTTTTGTAATATTGTGTCACAGTGAACTATACTGTCTTTATACCTTTCGTGTTAAACTACAGCTTAAAAGACTAGTATTATGTTGTAGACAGTTAATAAAACAAATTAATATTTCAATAGATACAGTTTGCGGATTTTCTACAATTAAGCTATCTTTAGAATAGTATTAAAACGAACATGACGGCACATGACGTTTGCGTTATGGTTTTCACATATTTCAAAAGATTTTGAATTCGAACCAAAAAAAAATTAAATACAAGACTTCTTGTATTATATTATTTTTTAGCGATCAATTATTTTTTATTTTGAGTGAATTTCGTATTACTACTTTCACCCATGTCGTTATGCTACATAAATTCTGTTCATGCTTCTTTATTTTGTCGGCGTACAGCAAACAATTCAACCTACGAAGTATTTTTTTACTTCGGTAACTTTTTCACCTAGCATTTGAACCAATTTCATCACATTGACCGGCTACTATGGTCTGAAGTAAATATTTGAGATTGGATAACAACGTAAACATGCCCTCACGCTCCCGGGTGTACAATCTTTTTCACTTTTACAAAATTTGCTTTCGAAACGTGTCCAACACCAATACCCGTATAGAAAATTTACATTTCTGCCTGCAGCTATAAGACACGTCACTTGTCACGAGCCATCGAGCTTCTATTCTGCTTTTATCAAGTAATCGAATACTTGGTTGCATAAAGTTTTGTGAGATTAATTTGATTCAAAAACACTTTTCATCAAAATCATATAACATGAAAAGAAATAAATTGATGTCTAATAGAACACTGCAAAAAATAAAGTTTTATATGAAACGTTTCTTAAATCGAATACTTTCAAGTTTCCTTAGTGAAGGGAGAATCTAAATACGTGCAGCATTATTTTAACAGCAGGCGATTTGAGTTCAACCATTCAAAGATTGAAAAGGTATACATTAAGAGTATAAAAGATAATGGCTTTGGAGCTTTATTGAAGTGGATTTATGACAATTCTGGCATACGTGACAGGAAAAAAGGGGATTTTGCACACGCATCAGGCAATTTAGCCAATGTAATTAATGGGAGACGCGATTACTGAGATAACCGACGTTTCGATAAATCGCCGGTTGACCAGCTGCTGGAATCGCAAATCACGTAAACGTGTCGCGCATTGCTGCCAAGTCGCGCTCACGATAACTCAACAACAGCACACCGGCGAAATGCTCTTTACGATGTCACTATCACATATTTGTGCTTTGCGAATTTCACCAAATTTTTTCAAACCCATCACACGTATTAATTAAAATCTGGCTCAACGTTGGGCCAACGTTGTAAAAGTTAGGTTCGCATAAGCTGGCAAACTTTGGCCCAAAGTTGATTTATCTCTGGAATATAACGCCGAACTACAATTGCTGGCCAACGTTGGCCAGCAATTGAAACTCTAGTTGTAAAAATGAATCATCGTCATTTAAACTGATCTTTTTTTAATTTTTGTATTAAAAAAAAATATTTTACACAATTGTTTTTAAATATAGTTATAACTTATTTATTATTTAGATAGTTAAACTGTTTAGATAGTTTATTTTAGAATAGCTGTAGGCGTTGGAAATTTCTGCGTGGAAATTAATACATTTTGTCAATTTATACATTGTATTGACACAATATTATAAGTATCAAAATTAATTTGGTAATATGTCAAAGGCATTTTAACAGATATTCGACGTGGTATTTGCATTGAACAAATATAAATAGTTTGGATTCCATTATACATTTTTATGAGTGTATACAGTCAAATTGTCACGAACGAAGGAGTTGAATCGAAAAAAACCGATTTTACAACGTATTCAAAAATTGAAATTAATTGCATGCAAACAAATTTATACTAACACAAAAGCAAATGATTCAATGTACTTTAATTTGGACACATTGACGTAAAATGTAATCAAAGTCGCAATTGAAATGTCCTTGACACTCACATAAATGAAATTTTCGTAGTTTAAGTTCCATACAAATAGTTTTGATGTTAACCAATTTTTGCTACGAATCAATGCAAATGACATTTTTACGGATATTAAAAACGGTATTTGCATTGGGCTAATGCAAAATAATATGGTTTAAATATTCATTTGAAAGTCCAAATGTGAAGAAACTAGCCAGTCAGAACACTTGTCACTTGTGGCCAACACTCTTTTCTGAAGTTTCGTTCATTTGGGGTACTAATCAATTATTATCGAGTACTAAATATTTGAGTGTGACATTATTTCTAGTTTTTGAAAAAAAATATATCTTAAAACAAAACACTTATTCTTATTGAGACTAGAATTTATAGGGCGCGCAAAGCGCACCCTAACTTATTCTATCACTGTCAAAGTAATCAATCCGTCAAAAAGAAAAAATGTTATGCTGTCAACATTGATCCAACGAATATTCCATCGTTCATTTTGGCATATCGCAGGCAATTTCTATATGGAAGTTCATTCTAGGATAAATAATGACGTGAGAAATTCGCCTTGCCGATATAGCATCTTGAGTTAAATCTCGTTGATCACGTAGAGACTGGTGATGCAACTTGCACTCGCTCAACATGCAGCCTGAATAGCAAAAACGTTGCATGTCCCCAGTCGGTGGGCAAATAAAGCGCAATTGCGCTGCGTTGCACCGCGCTTTTAACCGAAACCGCAATGACTGCTGCAATGAGAGAGCTTTGCAGCCGCCATTCCTTCCGTTCATATGCAATCACGTGAGTCCTGGCGCAGAATGAAAAGGCGAGACACACCTCTTCACTCCGAGGAGCTTAAGCTGCTGAAAATGTCCCATCCGGTGTCACTTTTAACACACCAACACGAAATGCGCCGGTCGTTTTATTAATGCCATATCGCTGCTTGTTTTTCAGTTTTCTTTTTTTTTTTGTTTGTTTGTCACTTTTATTATGCATACACAAGTACGCACGCGTTCCCATTAGTCGCGCGCGAGATACTTCAGCAAATAATTCACACCGAGATACGACAAAAGCGCGTCTGTAATGCTCGCGATAATGAGACATCCTGCTTTTGTACACAATGTTCTGCAACCTTCGTCAGACTGCCTTTCAACACCGTCCATTTTTACTCCCATTGTTTTTTTTAACAAACCCAAACAATGGCCACTTTTGAGTTGTCGATACTAATTGTTCCTCATCAATTCCCGCTTGAAACCCGTTTCTAAGAGTCAATAAGTTCGCTCAGTTGTGAATTTGTAGATTCTTTTTTTTTCATCAACTCCATGAAAAACAAAAATAATTGTTTTTCTTTTTTTTTAAATACCATTCGATAAAACAATTGATGAATAATATTTTGAAGTTCTGAGTAGAATATTTTGCATACGATGAGTTGTTTCTGTATTAATATTGTATTTAGTAAAGTATAAATGACTTCATGAGTAAACTTTCTTACTCTCTAGAGAATCGGTCTTGTCAGTCTATGCCAGTTATGACTTATGTAACTATGTATGTATGGTAGGAAACTATTTTACATTAAATAAATTATAAAAAATAAATAAACTTAAAAAGATAGAATGAAAAGCTATAAATCATACGTCGTATAAATCTTTTTATGTTTAGTTTCACTTCGAATGAACACATCTGGGCTTCATGCAAACAAATAACAGGCATGGATCGCGTTACTTAACAAGAACAACTACAATAAAATCTTTCATTTGAACAACATATATTATAGCTCGCTCTATAAGGCCCCTATAAGGCGCGGCATTACACGCCCTATAAACGCCCGATAAATTTTTACTAGGGATGGCATATTCAGCTAGAGGAAAACATCCTTTGTCCACGGTCTTAACTGCGAGCCTAGATTCCTTTCCACCGTCTTATTACAAAATAAAACCAAATAAAAGTCGCCAGACAGCACTGGCGACTTTTTACAAAAATCAAATTTCCAAATTCCGAGAAGTACCCTTCCACCAGAGTTTCCTTTATGTGTTATTGCTAGGACGTCAGAAAATTCGCTTTCCAATGTCACTTTTTGGTGCGATTTCAAACCGGCACTTCGCCACTAAGAAATTCATCTAGTACTATTCGTGTACGTACAATATGAACATACAATATACGGATACCCGAATGCATCGGAAAAACAATGAAATATAAAGATTAGGCTTCTTTTACGTTAAAATAATATCGATCAATCGGCAAATTTGTTTAATTAAAATATGGTTTTTATAGTTTAATATTTTGTATTTCAAATAAGTCGGAAAGAGTGTTTTAAAAAATGGCTTTTTTACTGCACAACATTATATATATAGTTGAAGTTATATTTTATATAATATATATTTCATACTATACATGTAATTAGTATGTATATATTTCGTTAATTTAGAAAATACCAGTCGATAAGTCAATTGACAAATAATATTTGTATGCAATTTGCTGAAGTTTAGAATAGAATTTTGTCTATAATGAGTTATTTTTGTATTAACATTGTATTAAGTAAAGTATAAATGACTTCATGAGTAAACTTTCTTACTCTCTAGAGATCCGGTCTCGTCAGTCTATGCCAGGTATGACTTATTTAACTATATATTTGCAATGAGAAAACACTGTACGAAAATTATTTCAGAAATTGAACCTCTGTTCTGTACTTTTGTTCTATTATTTAGATTAATAACACGAGATTTTACTACACCATATATTAAAACGTAAAATTTGTTAACACATTATAAATTTAGATGAAAATAATCTAAACTGATTTTTTTATCAAAGATAAGGTAAACAATGCTATCGTGAACTTTCATATACTCCCAATACTGTCTAAACTGATCCGTCCACCCTATTTAAAAAGTTGAGGACATCGTTGAAGTTGGCCGCGAATGTGACACTTGACTAAGTTCATGCGTCAGAGGTTTATTTTTTGACAGGCCGGTTTGACAGGAGGAAAACATATACAGGCGCGCGTAGCGCGCCCTAGACAATTCTAGTCCACAGTTAAAAGTTAAGGACAGCATTTAAGTTAGCCGCAGGTCAACCGTTGGCTGACTTCCTGCGCGTCAACATTTATTTTTGACAGTTAAGTTTGACAGAAATAAAATATATTCGGGCGTGCGCAGCGTGCCCTAGACAATCTAGTCCATCTGAAAAAAGCTTTGGTCGCCTGAAGATAGTTGTTTGTCCTCGGTTTATTCAATTTCTAATTGGTTGTCGGGTAGAATTTGAAATTTTTTTAACAAATCTTACAGATGTAACTTTCTGTAACTTTCAGAAAATAAAAATAAGTAGTAGGCGCGCGCAAAACGAGCGCTTGAATCCTAGTATAAGTGAAAACACTTGTGTTTTAAAGTTTTAAGATTTTCTTTAAACGTTGTTTGAGAAATTTTTGTTTGGTTATAAAAAAGTATTGCGGGGTTAGTTCACAATAGATGCATGGAAAAATGGCAAATCTTTTTTGTAACCAAAAAAAAAAAATAAAAATCAATTTTTTCAAAATCTTAGCTTGTCGAAAATATATATCTACTTCGTTAGTTCAACTCTATTAGTTTTAGTAAACACTGCTAAAAAGTGAAACACTGAACACTGCTTTTCTGTGAAGTGTTTTACAGGAAACGTTTTAAAATAAAACAGTTTTAAAAATTAAAACACTTGGAGGTTATACGTTCGGTTATACATTTTGATGTTAGAAGTTTGAAAATAAAATACCCTTATACACGGAGAAAAATGGATTGTTAATATGACAGTCTAGACTGTTCTTCTGATGCAATGCTGGACTGTAACTTGATTTTACTGTACTGACTTTTGATAGAACAGTCCGAACTTTAATAAAAGTAATCTAAAATAATAAAAATAACAGGCCAGACTGTAGAAGTCACAGTGCTGCGTTAATTTCTTGACTGTACAATCAGCAGTGTTGCCAAAACCTTTTAGACTATTAATATACCAGTCCATTTTTCTAAGTGTAGATTAAAACTTTTGGATAAAACGTTTGGCAACCGTTTTAAAATTGTACCCTGAAATGTTTTAATTTAAAACACATTTTTTGCAGCGAAGAACAATTAATCATGAGAGTAAACACTATTAACAAAATTTTGATTGAGCGTTAATTTGTCGATGGAAGAAATATTCGAAAACATTTAAATCAAACATCCATTTCATTGAGCGGAAGATTTCCAATTTGAATAAAGTGGTTTCTGCTTGGCAACCTATTTCTTTTACTTAGATATCCACTGGAATAAATTATACGGAAGACGACTTTTACAACACATTTTACCACTTCCCAAGAAAAATTGGAAAATAAAATTAGGATGTGGATATAAAGTGTTTAGCGTGCATCAGACGGATTCTATCAAGGATATAAATATGAACAAAGCTTGTGTATACAAACGATGAAAATTTCTTAAAAAATTGTGTTTAAACGAAAAAATATGTAAACGTTTTATCAAATTTCTGTGACTAAAAGTCATGACAAGAAAAAAAAAGCAAGACACAAAATGAATTTCGTTGTTATCACGATTTTTATTTTCCGCACATACGCTATAGATCCAGTGAGCTTTTCTTAAGTCTGCTTCAATCTCTCAGACTTCAAACTCAAAGGAAACTTTGGTATCGCAACTGGCAAAAAAGTAACGATTTTGTCTCAACCATAATTGTTTTGTAATCTTTTGATTTGACAAGCTTTTGTCAGAATTGAGACATTCTCAAATTGTTCAGATACGAAAAATAACGTAATTCTTAGTTTAAAATTTCATTTCAAAAGAAGCAGTGGACCGGTATAAAGAGTAACAAATTGCGCTGGTTGATATCAATTAGTATGACATTTTAACTCAATTTAAAAAAATTACAACGTTGACAGGGAGTAAGAGAAAGTTTTCCCATCATACATCATAATTTTTGTTCAAAATGGTTTACGGATCTTTTGTTTGGACCATCGACTAATTAAATCTTTATTCCAAGAGCGTTCAATTAATAAAACTCACCTTTCAATTTTGTGCTCAAAAATTGTAGCTTAAGAAAAACGGAAAGGAAAACGGTCACAAAATGGTCGTAAAAAAGATTATTAATTCCCACCTTAACCGAAAATTGATGACCTAAGTGATAATTTTTCATATCTCACGGAGCCCTATGACCGCAGTATATGTGTGTTATTACCTCAAACGCTCAGCTTTTTTTCCGGGTCTAAATTTGTTCCTGATAACTGGGTCGAATTCCGGTTTCGCTTTGATTCATAAAATTAATGCCGACGACAGCGAAATAAAAATGACCCAGCGATGATTAATCAACGCATTCAAAAAATGAATAGTTTATTGCGACGTCAATGCCGAGGCATTCTTGAGTAACCATTAATTCAGCTGGCTCGTAAAAATGTTCACTCAACTCGACTCTTAACGCAATTATTCCACATTTATCATTTTTCTTAAAACCACCTCGTTATACCGCGGCCGTTCTACGTGACTGGATCAAATTATCGCCGGCAAAAACAACGACCGTCGCGCGATAACTTTTTGCCGACGTTGCGCACCACGTCGTTGTCGTGATTTAAAATTTTGACAATCGCGCACAAAAACACCCCGCACAGAATTATGTCCGAAAATTTTTTGCACAACTCGTTTCGTTCATCCGAGCTTTCGAGTACGTTTCAACGCAAACTCCCTCTTCCATGCAAATCATTTATTTTCGTATGTTAACTGTGAGCTTTGATGCCAAATAATTAACCGCAACACGATCTTTTCGTATTCAAATCATCTCGATGAGCATAAAAGTGGAAATCAAAACGAAAGGCCGTGTCACAATTTTCAAAAGTACTTTTCAATTAATTAATTATTTTGATATTTAATTAGTTATAATATAATTAATAACGAAGTAACCATTCAGATAATTGGATTATTTATTCATTTATCGTTCGAATATGAATATTTTTATACGAAGACATTATTTAATTTTGATATGCTATTAAATAATTGATGCATACACTTTAATTTAATCCTATAGAAACTTTCATATCAAATTAAAAGTAGTGCTCTTCTTGAAATCAGTAGAAGATTTTGAATTTGGTTGAAAGTAAAATTATATGTTTTGTGGTTCGCGTTCAGTTTTATTCATCCGGGTGAACATCGTCACTTAAGTCTAAATTGAAAGTTTTGTCACGACAGCTAAACTTTCGAGTAACAGTTACATCCCGCTTGTAACTACACAGTTACTCGACGACAACGCCAATTAGAACAGATGCTTCGTGGTCTGGAAATTTGAAAATGGTCATTTTGAATTTTCATCCATCCCAACTTAATTCATCAACTGTGAAATGATTCGCCTGACTCTTTTTTTCTACTGCTAGTTTTATAAAAGTTTTAACAAACTTAATGTTTTTTTGTTTTTTTTTCTGAAAAGTAATTACCTTTTCCATTTACTAGTCCGAGTCTTTTAATTTACTTTTTCTTTCATGTTTGATCTTTTTCACTAGTAACTTTTATATTGCATATACTTATGTGCATTACTTACGATAATGCACTTTTTTATTACTTTTAAAATCCAGTTTAATTCAATCATATGTCTAGTGATTTATTTTTCCATTCATTTTTAAATCAGGAGACACGGCAGTGTCTCTGTCCAAGTATGAAAAAAAAAAATAATAGAGGAACTGCAATGTCTCCTTATGAGCTGACAACAAATGCCACTTTTTGGCATGAAAAAAAAAGATGAAACATTATTGATAGCACACCCTTATGTACCTAAAATTAGCTTTTTAAACCAAAAAAAATTTTTGTAATTTCTGTTCCGTGCCTTATATAATAAATGTCAAGTTAAAATGTATTTTTCTAATACTATCATAATTCGTAAGATTTGTTGTACTTGACCACATCAAGTTATGATATTATTTACATTTGTTTTCGTACTTGGCCATGCTTTTTAGTTTTATTGAATTTTTTTATAATTTCTATTAATAAATCGTCAGTATTTGTCAGTATATTTTTTGTCTTTACGAACTTTTGTAAAGTTAGTGGAAATCAAGAAATTGTATATTTATTGTATGTCTCCAACAATTTGTCTAATCTAAAATAGATAAGCGATTTTACAAATTATAACTGCGTTTCTCAGCTTGGAGTAGAAAATTAATGACTGTACTTTTTCGAAAGACATTTTTCTGGGCGCATCGTTACACTCCGAGTCGCAATACAAGCGCTGCTCTACGTATAATGTATCCATTGTATAGGCGACCATTCCGAGGTGACTCGTAAAATTTAAGGCATCGGATTTAATACGAGCGTCGATTCTGTAGCTTTCGGTGTAGACATTAGAAATCTTTTCATGTTTCTCTTCGAGGCGAGCTTTATCTTGTTGGGTGCCCTAGAAGAGTATATACATATATTTTTCATTATGCCGGCAAGAGACATGTTGGCTCGTATTTCCAGTCCATTGCAATTTTTTGCTACTTATAACATCCGGATATCAACGTTAAAATTGATGATGTGCTATTTAACCGAAAGCAACGCTGTATTAACTTGGACTAATATCAAATATTAAACATTCTTCGTTTCAATTTCTAGCAATTTTTATTACGAAAAAGAATGTTAATGTTTATTTTACAACTCACTTCACTTGCATTATAGTGAAAAAAAGTGAAAAAATCTTAGTAAAAGTGCATATACACGTTTTCGAAGTTATAGTTCTTGCTCTTTCAATGAGAACAACTTCTGCGTTGGACTTACGTTGTTCGGTGACGTTGAAAAACAACGTTGAGTTAATGTTGGTAGAACAATTGATCCAACGTTAGTTCCATGTTGGCCCATAATTGGCTGCCAACGTTAACTTGCCAACATTGATCCGACCTTGTATACACAATCGATCCGACGTTGGTTCAACGTAGTCTACTAACGATGCCTGCTGACGTTCTCCCAACGTGGGAACAAATGCAAATTCATCTTAACGTTGGCTGTTTCTGCCTGGGCTCCACTTAGAAGAGCGGTCGGTGTCAAATATCAGCAAAAACGAAGAAACGAAAACCAACCGAGAATTGGTTTTGATTTTTAGAATTAGAAATAGTATGTGATTATAAAAGTCAATAATTAATTGATTAAAGTTGATTAAGTTCATTAAAGTCAACTTAATTGTTAATGTTAAAGACTTATTATCAATGACATGTTTTTTTATAGGTCGAACAATTGATAATCCTCGTTTAAAATATCAATTTGTACGAAATGTAAAAAAGTCAACGTTCATCACGTGGGTACTTCAAAAATATACTTCAAGTACTTCAATGTGCTGCAAAGTACTACATCGACTGATTGAATTTGTTGAAGTCTCTGTTTTTTAGAGACTTCAATTTTAAAAGACTTCAACGGAGACTTCAAAGTACTTCAAAATATTTCAAGCCCAAGTGGTCGAGAGACTTCAAGAGTGAGCATCCCCTCGCAAAACATTATTTTTTGCAGCGTACCGACCCTAAAATGACCCATGTGGGTTTAATAAATCCAAACTGTTTTTTTCAACAGAAATTGTTAAAAATTATTAATATATTGTTAAAAAAATCTATTATGACAACATAGGTTTTTTAATATGAAAAGAAATAAATCTTTCAATGTTTGAGCAAAAGTGGATTATACAAATATTTTGGTAGAATTTTGAGTTGCTTATAAATTTGCAAATTGAATGTTAAAAACGTAAATTATAATCATCTAAATCACGATTTAAATTTCGTTTAGATTCTTTCATCAGTTAAAAGGGGGTATCAAAAGTTAAAAAAGGAGATAAAAAATAATTAAAAGCTGAGGTTAAAGAGATATCCTTCAATATCATTTTTTGCTGACTTGGACCTTTTGTAACAGTTCAATTGTCGGTTACCTTTTCCAATACTGCTCAAAATTTTGTAATTGTTTTAATCATTAATAACTGAACTCTCACTGCGGAGATATCATTTTTGTTTGTTCTCTCATTCAGCTTTTTACTTCCTCCTTCCATAGTTAGAATATCATGAAAAGATTTCTCATAAAATCACTTTTTTCGTCTGGTTCCAAATCTTTCTGTCCCCCAATCGACCGCTTTTAATTGAAAGCGTCTCTTTTTTTCGGTTCTCCGCTATTTGTCTTTTTTTTGTTTCCCTCGACAGTTTTCTGGCAGTTATGAATGCAGTGTTTGCAACCATTGACACTATTCAGAACAACGCGATCACTGGTCTCACCGAATTACCCAATATCCATTCATTCGTAATATCCATTTGCAGAGCATGACTTTTTTGGGCCGGAACGTAATCGATTCGTCGCTTCAGATAGAACGAATATGCCTCGCCTACAACAAAGTCATTGTTAGTTTTATGTACGACAATGCCACCGCAGTTTGACTTTGAACACATTTTATTTATTTGTCAAACATTTCATTCACACATATTGTTGTCCATCGGCACAAAAAAAAAACTTTTTCGAAGTGTCTACATTAATATACTGCGTTGTGGAATCATTAATTGTCATTTTTGTCAGTTGTTTTTTATTTATTTTTAATTTTCTTTGGAGATCTACGATCTCTCTATTTTGAATGCAAATAAATTCCCGACATTTCAATTTTAATATAATTATATTCAAATGTTAAATTTTATGCAGTTTCGAAATAAGGGTTTTTCACCGAACAACCTTAAACGGTGATTGCAATTTCATGAAATAAAAAACGTCAATGAATATTAATTTGTCTCATCAATTCAGTGACTCGTCAAAATGTTAATAAGAATTAGCATCCCTTAATTTGATATAATAAATTAAGCGACATAGACGCAGCCGCTCTGTTATGGACAAATGATAGTCATTAAAATTTTCTTCGCTCCATACTTCGGTGATTAAACGAAAACAAATTTCTGACAATTAATTGCTCGGACGTAACCTCGGATTTTCTGCAAATCTCGTTAATTATTCGTCTCATCGTTTGTTACAGACCAGCGGAATCGAGTAAACATTCATTTAGATAGAAAGTACAACTCGTCTATTCTTGCGCGCAATTGATTTTTTTCGTGGTTGAAAAATGGTTTTGTTTTGTTACTTCGAAACGAATTTCTAAAAAACAATTCAATTTTTTAGACAAAGAATTCATTTGGATTAACACATACGGGAGTAAATAAAAAACGAAAAAATGAAAAGAATTGTCTAAAGATTAGTTTCAATTGATTTACTAACACGTTCCATTTAGAAAATTACTTCCACATCTATAGATGTAAAAGTCATTTCACATCTGCAAGTACATATATGTACTTGCATGTAATACAGTTTCGGGTACGTAAATTAAACTCCACATCAAATATAACAAATTTTGTTTTCTATTGGAATTTCATTATTAATTTTAGCGAGTTTAATTATATTACAGATGATATTCACTGTTCCCATCTATTTCATAAATTCTGTTGATAAAGTAACGTAACGAAATCAAAGACAATAATAATTTTTTTCAAATAAAAGAACTATTATTATTTCAAAAGTTATTGTACGGTGTTCACTTTAAGTTCACTTTGGTGAATTTAACTGTATATTTACTTTATTTGCACTGGAGAAAATAATCTGCTGGACCTGCATTAAAATACCTAAATCAACAATGCTTTCAAGTTAGATAGACACATAAATCAACATTGACATTTTAGAGTTAGTATTGCAGGACAGATGAATTGGAAAATTGACATTCCTGTTTAAATGTACCTCCAGAATTCCGGACGTAAGTTAATAGTAAATATAATTGTAAATTTATTTAATACAACTATTACCATTTCTAAATGTGTAGATTTTATTTAGAGATTCGGTTTAGAATTTTTGACAACTAATTAGTTATAATTTAAAAACAAATGTGAATTGGTGATTTGTCTGACGTAATATTGTCTTTCACTACTTCGAGCAGCTGACCTCACTAATATTCTCATACACATAACTTATTAAAGAGCATTATGAAATGAAATTGATCAACATTTCTTATTTAAATGCTGTAATCGGATCAATTAATTAAATTTGCTATTCGACATTATTTTGCGTTAAAATACAACGTAATGTAGTAATATACTTGAGGATGGTATAACGGCTAATTATGTGCAAAAATGTAGATACGACGACGTGAATTGAACTTTATTTCTCAAGTCGAGTAACCTGCTTTCTAAGGAATCAATGTTGAAAAAGCAATTAATGTTGCACTAGAGTCGAGCAAATCGGATTTGAATCACATTTCAAAGATCAAAATACCTTACTAATACCCTCTCAAAGCCTTATTTCCATTTTCATTAAAATTGTTATTCATATTTAATCCAAATATAAATAATAATGAAATATGTTAATATAATAAGTTTTTTGTAGTATTAAATTTAAATCTTACTTTAAAATAAATTTACTTTGGATTTACAACATCAAAGTTGGAGATTTGATGTTAGAACCTGAAATATAGAAATATAGACGAGATCCTAGTGAAATGGAGAATCAAAAAATAAAATCGATAAATAATTGAGATATCTAATAATAGGCAGCGTTGCATGATACTATTCTTCTTCTTGCGCCAATGGACGACACAATAATACTGAGCAATGATGCACTCCGCTCTGAGGTTAAGCCCCCGCGACTCTTCCTATTGACTTTAATATTTCACATTGCAATGTAATACCCGAGCTCCAACCGTGCAGCCCTCGCATCTTTTGCTGAATGTGCCGTCTTCCCACAATCGCATCAAATCCAGCCGCGATGCATTGGCTCGTCTCTCGAGAAATGCTGTTGGCTCATAACGTTGAACAAGTTCGATTTTTATCACAAAACTACTTATAGTCAGCCATTCCTCTCATTCTCTTTTCCTCCATACACATTTTCGGTTACCATGATCCTGATCATATAATTGTTCTTGTATTATTACATCGCTGCGAAATTTAATATAAAGAAGTTGTTCTTCATTCATTTATTTATTACCAGCTGAAAATCCATCAGCTTTTCCCAGGCTTGAAACAACGTAAATCATTTTCTCGACCTGCTTTTTAAAAATTCTACACGGAAAGAAAAACTTGTATATAAATTTAAAAAAATAAAAAATCTGGACCCTTCATAAAATACTGATAAAAAATAAATATTTGATTTTAAAAACATAATTTTTATGAAAAGTTGATATAATTTGTTTTACTTTTGATGAATAAATGTGTACAAACTTGAAAGGAAACCTTGTTTGGTTAAGTAGTTTTTGGAATTATCGGGCCCAAGCAAACAAACATAACAACAATATTATAAACATGTGATAGACATATTAAAAAAAATAATAGAAATTCAAATATATCGTACCTTTCTTTTTTTTCAACTGCTGTATCAAATGTCTACGCAACTCAAAAAAAAATGCACACTTTATATTTGCTCTATCGTCTGTTTGTTTGGTATAAAAAAAGCAGAACAAAATCCTCTTTTTTGAAAGTTAATATTCTCGTGACGTTTGCTCCTCGCGCGATAATACTTGAAGGAACACGCGTATCGTATGTTTTTTTATATCCGACTTTGTTCGCAGCCTGCGGGTTCGCATCGAGGCGCCGTTATTCGCTATCGACTTTAACTCAAAACCATTTTGCATTCTTTTTTTTTTCTTTTTTGTACCGACTGCCTTGATCGGGTGCGCATTTTTTTTGCTTGACTGTTACCGCGCTATTATTGCTCGGTTGAAACCATCGTACCGCGAGCAAGCGGCACAATAAGACAAAAGCGTCGCATCGTCTTTGGCCTTTTTTTTCTTTGTTCTGAAAACCAGCATTAGAAAACGTTAAAGGTAGACGAACAGCGGGACGTGCTTCTGATTTTAACCGGTACAACTGTCGCCTGAAGGGCGATTTTGTCGCGCGTAGAAAGACAATATCCGATGATGGCTTCAACACGAAGAATGTACGCTCATAACGCAAGCTTGCACGAATGTTGTACGGCTCGCGGAGTTGCTAGTTTTGGTGATTAATAGTACGCCTAACCAGCAAGATTGTTTGGAAAAAATCAAATCATTTTTGAACCAAGGTTTTACTAACAATTTTTCTTGTCAACAGAAAATCAACATTTTTGAGTGATGACGAATTTTAATCGCATTTTTAATCACTTCATTATTCTTTACGTCAATAAAAAAAGAAGGTCTGTTTGGTGAATAAATCGGAAAATAACTTGAATCATGATGACAAATGATTAGAAGAAAAAATTCGTTACGAAGTGTAACCCAATGTAGATCGAGTTTCTCGCAGTGTATGAGTTTGAGAAGTGATTTACAAAGTTTTCATGTCGAGATTAACATTTTGTTATGATTGGATTTTACAGTTGGTTGAATCCGTTGTGGAATTAGAATTCGTGACCAGGGCAAAGTTGTATGTGAAATATAGATAATAATTATCCCTTCCAGTTACTAAACTCTAAAGAAAATTATATTAATGAAGATGCGATTATTCTCATGAGACAATGAAATTCAATTCGAAAGTTCGGGAGATTGTTTTGTAACACACTAAAAGTACAAAAGCAGTAACAACATCAATCCCGTGGACTTGCTTTTAAATAAAACTTTAAATGGAATGAAGCATTTCATTAAATTGCAATCAAAAAGATGTTTCTTCGTGGCAACTTAGTTTTATGATTGAATTATTTATACATGAAATGACAATAAACAAAACTGCACGTGTGTAACCAAAGAGTCGTTGTGTGTACCAAGCTTTCATGCTCGTCACATTAAGGTCTTAGAAGATTCTTCCAACTCAGTGAACTAGATTCGAAGTAGCTTTGTTAATTTAATAGCAAAATTTTCTTCATTCGAGAAGTGGAAACATTTAATTAAAAAAATTCTCTTTCACTTATTCTCTATCCTTTTAAATGATTCGACCAATTAGCATTGTGACTGTAAAACTATCAAAGTTAAATTTTCATCATTTTAAACGGTGCAACAATATCTCGAAATTGACTTTACTGAAAAAATTAATTCTTTTTTATTAAACGCTTTCATTTCTTTTCGTTTCAGGTGAGCTACCTTCAACCTCTAAAGACACTTTGTGAAATCAATTTGTGAGTAATAAAACAACGTTATATTGCCATTGAATAACTTTTTATATGATAGAACAAATTTGATGCAATATTTTCTTTACAATTTTTCAAAAGGTAAAAGGAAATATTCAATTTAACGTACAAAGTGTAATTTCAATCATATTTTCTGATTTTACGAGAATTATCATTTTTGAAGTATGATAATTTGAACAGAAAATATGTCTCTCTTTTGACAAGCATGATAAAATTACTTGCTTTATAATATATAAGAATTTTTCATAATTCTATATATCGCATGTGAAATGATATCGATAAGAGAAATAGTTTCTATACATCGTGGAGATTCAATGGTAGGCGATTTTAAAACTTGTAAGAAATTTGGCTTGAATCGAAAATGGAATGGAAAAATGTCAATGTGTGTTAAACCGAAAAAAATAGCAGTTCATTGGAAAGCTCGATTGTCACGAGTAAAATGTCGTGACGTCAACTTTGTTACAAACTCACACGTATCCTGAATAAAGAGTAGCGACACAAGTTCTTTTGAAACAAAAACTTGCAACTGAAATATCGCAACATCAAATATCGCTAAAATGTTGGTTGCGTTCGCGTTTCGCTGAGCATAACACACCTCAAGAATCTCGACTTTTCGCTGATCTTGGAAGTTCAAGCGGCGCGTTACTGAAACTAAGAAACAAGCACGCGCAGCCACGCTGGTGCCTCCAACAATCAAGTTAATCGAGTTATAATTGTAAAATGAGTTACGAAGTCGGTCATTAATTTTTTTTCAAGCCACGTGTCTCGGAAAGAGTAAAAAAACGGCCCGCCAAAAAGTTTCCGCACTGATGTTCCTTAGTTTTTAATTATTGGCCTGAGGTACAAGACGAATCTAAAGGAACAGCATCACGAACGTTGCAATTTCAACTTTTCTTTCGTAAAGTACTTTTAATTCGTGAATATACAGCTTGTTTTTTATCTTTCTACATTTCTTTTCTGTTTTTTTTTTTTTTTTTTTTTTTTTCATTCAATCCAATTTACTATACAAATTTCATCATGATAAATGTAATGCGAGATATCTCAGTATACATAAGAAGTTTGCTATAGTAAAATGGTAGGTAGCCGGCACTTCAAACAACTTTTCGCGGCAGTTGAGCAAAAAAGCAATAAATTCGGAAAAATGAATTCATGAAAATAAATTTAAAGTTTTGAAAAACTGACAAATTTAGAATTCAATTTGGACCGGCGAATCTTGCTGAAAAAGTGTGCATCTTAGCCCTAGCACGTTAACATAAATTTTCCGCAACCTTGATGTTGGCAATATGATTAAATTAAAACGCGAGGTCTAGCGAATAGCCGGGATGAAATAAGGTGAGTTGCGAAGACGATTAATATGCGCTGTCCGTGCTTAGGACACAAATGGTCGTATTTTTAATCCTCCGAGAGTCCATAAGACACTTTCACGAGCGTCCGTAACACCTATAAAATTTTTCTACCTCACAAACATAAAGTAGTTTAATAAACGTTATTTACGTGAGAGTTTCATAACGCTAAAACAACACTATAAAGCTTGCTGCATTTTTTACCTCATAAATTGGATTTAGCTTAGTTCTGCATGCTTAGCAGTCAATCAAAACCGACGCTATCGTTATAGTTAAGGATAAAAATTCCAGAAACGTATAAACGAAAATGGAAGATTTGCATTTTTCATTAAAATGAATGTCTACTCAAATACTCATATATGTCTAACTATTTGTACCTATAATATTTATATCAAATATTATTAAAGTAATAAAGACATTTTGTGTTCAAAACAAAGACAAAGTGTTCAAAATATTATTTAAAAAGCGAAAATAAAAACATTTTTGCCAAAATGCCAAATACCAAAAACGGTAATTAGGTTCGTCCAAATTCAATCGCACTCATGAGGGGTAGGTTCAATACGACGAAATACATAACATATATTTTTAGCAAGGAGGCCTCTCGAAAACTATGCTATCCTAGTAGAAAAGTGCAAAGAAACGTGGAAAACCCACATTACGAAAACCAATAACGGTAGTAAGAACATCGCAAATTTTATCGGACTTGTGAGAGGGAGGTTTGGCACGACAAAATACATGCCAATTTTTCTTCTAAGAGCTCTTCGAAGAAAATTGCAAAAAACGTGGTAACATTACGATTTAAAAGCCAATCATGGTATTTTGGACCGTTACAGAAAACTACAAAAATATTTATTTTCAAAAAGCAAAAAATTCGAAGGGGCCCTCCCGAAAACAATGTATGGTAAGTATTTCGTTGTGCCGAACCTTCCCCTCGTGAGTACAATCAAATTTGAACGATTCTAACTTCTATCATTGGAAATTTAAGTCCAAAAATGTTATTATTTTTCTATATTTTAAAAAATTAAAAAAAAATTTTCTTACGTTTTAAAGCATTTCAAAAATTTATGGGCAATAAATATTTTCATTATGTTACACGTTAGGTACTTCTGCTACATCGTATAATATAAGTTTTTTATTATATTTTTTTTTGTTATTAAAATAAAGACATGAATCTGAAACAATCCAGATCCTACAACGTTTTATAAATATGTTATTACTCTAAATAAAAATAAAATTTGGATTTATGAATACGACGGTACAGTGTCATAAAATGTAGCCCATATTGCATTGGGTATTGTTATGTTTATTTATTTATTATTATTTTTTTTTTTTTTGCAGAAAAATTAGATTCAAAATTGGGCATTGGAATAAAAGCAATCGTACGAACAATAAATAAATCCTGCATTGCAAATATAAAAAGGGAACAATAACTTAATTAAAAAAGGACATTAAACAACGTTAAATCAAGTGACTGCGCAATTAGCTGCAGTTTTGAAAGTAATTGCGATTTACGTTTAATCTCAATGGCTATGAAATCAGAATAAAATTCCGCTCCAATTGGTTTTTATTGCAAATTTTTGGTGATGTAGAACCTACATTTCTGATCATTTTTAGCTCTATTTTGTGATCAAAAGTTATAAAAAAAATCTTTATACAGGCATTCATTTCATTTTATCAGATTTCATTCAATCCACTTTAATTCTAACGAAACTGGATAGGCCTCAATTGGTTCAACATTTTTTAATTAATTTAATTTAGAAACATGTAGGAAAATTCATATGTTCATAACTCGGTCAAACAAAAATAAAAATTAAAAAAAATAATAAGTTTTGTACAGTCAGTTAGAGGCACATAGTTGGGCATTTGCACGGACAATTTATTTAAATACACTCCGCAAAACAATTATCGATCCACCTAAAAAATGCCTATTTTTACTTCTGCGTAATTTTTTCATTTGTATGACAAAAAAAATTACCAGCATAAAATTCGAAAAGCTGATGATCTAAGCTTCAATTT
>JAPYZS010001288.1:0-17356 GCA_030522925.1 Trissolcus japonicus | reverse complement strand
GAATATTTGGCTAGTAACTGCTAGGTCAGAAACCACCCCAGTAGTTACAAGCCAGATTCTAGACAAAACCTAGCTTATAATAATGGTCAGTTTTTAAACAGTTTTTCCATCTTTAAATCTGGGGCAGATTTTCAGCTGAACAAACTGTTCAAGTTTGACTAGCTAATATCTGACCAGAAACTGCTGAGTCATAAACTGCCCCAGTAATTACAAGCCAGTTTCTAGCTAGTAACTGGCCAAATTTTAATGGGCCAGTCGTACTGGCTTAAATCTGGCCAATTTCTATTTTGCTCTAGGCAAAAACTGACCGAATTTTTACTTGGGCAATCGGGCATGTCATGCCAAGAACCAGGGCCCGGTCTGGTTTAAGCCGGGAAATCTTGATGGAAGGAATACTGAATAGGCCCTTACCAGGATCCAGTTAGTATTCCTGACCGGGCATTGGTACAGTGCGTCACGCCTGACATTCCCCAGGACTTGACCGGGATTCCATTTTCTTTTTTTTTTAATTTAATTGAATTAAATAATGATTTTTTTTGGTTTATTTAAATTATGTCAGTTGATACATTAATTGATTAATCATTTTGCAATTAATAATTTATATAAGCAAATTTATACTTAATAATACATTTTCTATATTTTTAATACCCATCCATCGTATGAGTTTCCCAATAAGAAGCATAGACTGGAATATACTTGTAGACCAGTGGGTAAGACAATGTTATATCACTGCGGAGGCCTGGGTTCGAGTCCTCTAACATGGAGTCTGGTTTTTTCATTAGAAAATCTCAATTTAAAATGGTTTAAAAATCAAAATTGATTAAATAATGACACAAATAGTATAAATCAAATAATTACAAAAATTTTTGTTTATTAATTTTTAAAAATGGCAATCCCAACCAGGCCCCGAGTGGGCCCTGGTCGGCTCAAAAAGGATTCCCGGCTGGGTCTTAAGGGGTGTCAGGCGTGACGCTCATACACAGTGCCATCCTAGGATTCCATGCCTTATCTGTCTTATTCCGTCCTTATCTGGTCGCTTGGTTTCCTGGTCAGGCCTGGTTTCAGCCTGATCGAAATTTCTACTTGACAAATTTTGTATGAAAAATATTTATACGTTAATAAAAATCAAATTATAAAATTATGAATACTTTTTATAAATTTTCAAAGAACATTGTAACAGCTGAATTACATTTTACATAATAAATTGTTTCCAAAGTACTAAAATCACTTGAAAATATAAGAAAACTAATGTTTCATTATTGACCATTAATATTAAACTCTATTTTTTAAAAAAAGCGATGTTTACTACAAAAACTGATTTAAATAATGCAAGGACATGAGACTATGAATGACTTTTATAAGGTATTAGGATTTCAACTGGAGTTTAGTCAAATGTGCAAGGTAATAGGCTTGTATTTGACGAGACCAGCATTGAATCCCGGTAGAAATGATATTATATTTCGTTATCTTTTTTTATTCGACTTTCAATTTTATTATAGACGATTTATTACATTTTTATTGCTTATTATTTGTAGACGTATCTATATACAAAACAATAAATTATGAACTCGGGGGTTTACAGGGCGAGGCGTCACCTGCCAAGAAAGGCCCCGCTTAAAGCGGATGAATCGCCCTTAAGGAGCTCAGTTCATTTGCAGTGCATGCGTTTCAGGGGACCAGAAACGATTTTTTCTAGGGTATACACTGTTTCAGAGTTATAGTTGAACCTTTCTTTCAAAGAGAGGTTCACTTATAATTCCAAAAAAGTGAATATTCACTTTTTTGTAATTTTTTTCGATTTTTTGAATTAAGAGACTTCAATACACAATCGAGAACTATCTTACATATTCTACGAATTATTCTATAACATTCTTATATTTTTTACTATAATTATAGTAAACTTTACTATGGGGTGTAATAAAAATTACTTTACCATTAAGTGAAAATTATTACACGTTTGCAGTCAAATTTCTTAGATGTTGCACAATACATCTGAATTGCAAGAAGTTATAGTAATTTTTATTATACGTTTTTTCTCAGTGTAGAAATTTTGTTCGGACAGATTCAGTTAGATTAAATTATGCATAACCAGACATGGAAATTTTCCTGAATTCAATTAGATCAACTCATTTTCCAGGTCTGATCAGACCTGTGAATGAACCAAATTCGACAAAATTTTGTCTGAATCATGTAAAATTAGACATGAATCAGATAAAATTGTATAAAGTTTGACATATTTTAACCTAATCAGGACTATTTCCAGGTCTAATCAGATCTGGACTTTTCTTTTCTGGTTGGAGACTTTTGAATATATTTTTATGAAAAGTTCAGCAATTCTGACTGAAAACAAAATTCGTCCACTCTCTACTGTACGATTCAGTAATTTTTTATAAAAATTTTCTCTTCCTGTAAATTAATATTCTTTGACAAAAATCGACTCATTTTTTCTTTGCATGAATCGATGATTTTTTAAACTTTTTAGTATTCCGAATTGTGTAATCAAAACAATTACGTGCATAAATTCTAAACTATCAGTCATTTTTAATTGAAATCAATTTCAGATTAAAGATGAAAAAAAATTTTTTCAATAATAACATACAGAATTTTTCATGCAAACGATAACGAATACAAAACAACAAAAGGTAATGAACGTTAAACTGTATTCAAAACTGTACTTGATAATTAGTTCACAGTGAAGATTATTTTTTAATTTTTAGTTCAAAATTTCTTATCAGTTATGAAAACAATTTCAAGAACACTGCAAAAAATAATGTTTTAAATGGAACGTTCTTGTAGTCACTATTTGAATATTGTTAAATGTTCACATTACTAATGAGATAGGAAAACATTTTGAAACGTTTGAAAACTGACTACAAAAACGTTCCATTTAAAACATTATTTTCGCTGTGAATATTTCAACAAATTATCCAACAAATCATTAAACGGTAGATGAACGCAAAAAAAAGAACAAGCAATAGCCAAACGCACAATATTGATGAAGGCACCGGTATGAAAGGTATATTTACAATGTTTACAATGTTTATAAAAACGATTCGGAGTCAGGAAAAATTACAACAGCAAATATATTGAAACAAAATATCATAGCAAAAATAATGTTTTAAATAAAACGATTTTGGAGGTCACTTTTTAAACATTTCAAAATCTTCCAAGTTTGTTAGGTTCGTCGACAAATCTCTCAGCCTCTGTATGTATGTATGTTTATTCAGATGGCGCCTCTGGTGAACACCAGCTTGGCTGATACTTACATCAATAAGCAGATACAAAATAAAATTCATATCTTCGAGTAACAAAAGAGTAACATTATAATTATATACAGGCTTATATACGAATATGACTAGAATGGTGACAAGTATGTCTAGTATAAAAAATAAATATATAAATGAATAAGTTGTAGCAGGAACTGAGATCACAGCAAAATAACACATGCATAGCCAAACAATACTCAAACAACAGAGAAAAGAAAAGAAAAGAACAAAACACGAATCCATGTTTTCATGTTTGCTGATAAAAAAGAAAATCAAAAAGCTTTTTCCTGAATGTGCCGAGTGATAGACCAGGGTGATAGACCAACGACTATAAAAGAGTTGTAAAAAACATTTCCTGCGGCGAATGGTACAACTAACTGATGTGGAGACCTTCTCGATGTTCTGTGTGTGACAGTGGACCTGTATATAAAGTGATCGGCAATATATGAAGGTCGGTGATGTGAAAGAAGGCCATAAACAAAAATACCCAAGAACCATTTACGACGATTTTCAACTTTGAGCCAGTGCAGATTATCATAATATGGTGTTATAGAGTTTCTCACTGCGACCTTGAAGATAAATCGAACACACGAATTAAGAGCCACTTGGAGTTAATTATTCATGTAGTTTGGGAGGTCGGTAAGTACCAGGCAGCAATAATCAAAATGTGGGAGCAATAGATTGTTGGGATAAAACCAACTGTTTCCGGAGTTCACAAGAAAGGTGAGAGTTGCTCTGTTTGATTTGTCTAAGGCCAAACCAAACGCGCCGGGAGATGGCATTAACCTGGGCTGACAATGAAAGATCGTAATTCATCAGTACTTCCAAATTTTTAGCACTGGTAACATAGGGAATGGGTATTTCTCCCAGTCTAATTTCAGGAAGAGAGGGAATGTCAATCAGCACCAAAAGTCTGGGAGATCCCATAATCATGATTTTGGTTTTGGCTGCATTAATCATCAAATGATTTTGAGTTGACCAAGTATCAATAGCCAATACATCCGACCTCACACTCTCGATGAGTTAGCCAGATAGCTTGAGGAGGCCCTTGCAAATAAATTTGTAGATCATCGGCGTGCAACAGATGCCTACAATGTTTAATGACTTGAGGAAGATTGTTGATGTAAATCGAAAACAATAGTGGTCCCAACACTGAACCTTGCGAAACTCCTGTGCGCGAATCCAGCCATTCGGAAAGACTGCTGTCAGGGTCAACGACTGCCTATCTTCGACCAGTAAGATAGGATTGAAACCAGGCCAGCGTCTCATGAGAGCAACCTACTTCCGAGAGTTTTCGAACCATCAAGTCATGGTCCACCAAGTCAAAGGCTTTAGTAAAATCAAAAAGTACAAGAACTGTCAATAAGCCTCTGTCTATACCCGCTCGTACATCATCAGCCAGCTTAATCAAAACGTATTGAATAGGATCCAAGACATTAATGGTATTGAGATGTTCTTGTACTATGCTCTCTAGCACTTTGGATAGAGAACATAATAATGAAATTGGTCGAAAGTGAGCAGGTTGTTGAGGTTTAGGAATTTTTGGAATAGGTTTAATGATGGCGGATTTCCAAAGAAAGGGGAACATGCATTGCTCCAGAGACTGATTGATAATTTGTAGAATATGTGGAATTAAAATTGGCAAGGTTAGTTTATAATAAAAGGCTGGGATAGAGTCAGCACCACAAGATTTTGTAGTGGATTTGAGCAGGAGGCTAGTGATTTTTTCAGAAGTGACAGGTGTAAATGAAAACTCTATGTCTGTGTGAGGTGTATACGCATGCAGAGGAACATGTATGAGAGGTGGAAAGGTTTTGATTTGACTGACCACATCTACAAAAAACCTGTTGATTTCATCACCTGATATGGTTGTTGGTGTAGATGGATTACTCGAGGTAACAACACCAAGCCTCCTCAGTTCATTCTACAAAAGTTTAGGTTTGTGCTGAGCTATGAGATTTTGAAGTTTGTTCTCAAGAAACTTGGATTTGGCGTCAACAATCAGGGTATGAACCAGTTTGACTTGGGTACGCAGTAGAGAGAGAAAATATGGAGATGAAAATGTGCGATAGTAGTTTCTCAGTTTATTTCTGTACTCAATGGCGTTTTTGATTACATCGTTCATCCACGGTGTGGGTTTATTGAAAGGCGTAAAAGTTTTGAAAGGAGCGCATATGTCAATAGCTGACAGAATAGCCCCATTCAATCTAATTACAGCATCATCAATTGGCAAGTCTGTGATTGGGGAAGAACTAAGATGGTCATCGAGAATATTGGAGAGCTCAGCAATGTTCATTCCACGGAAGTCACGATATGTCACCAGATGGGGTATTTTAAGAATTGACAACTTATAGACCAATGTAAGTCTTTCATGACCGGACAAAAAAGGATGTTCAGATTGTGAGAATTCAGAAACATTAGTCTCATCATCTACCAGGCAGAGATCAAGGAGAGTATGAGAAGAGATGGTATGATGAGTAGGTAGTGAATTCATCATATATAAAGCACGCGAGGAGATAAATTCTTTCATACGATTATTAGAGGTGTCAGATAACATATCGCAATTGAAATCTCCAACGATTATAAAGTTTCTATAAGATGGAGCAATGCGATCGAAGGCGTCAAAGAAATTATATGGCATAGGTGTTTGCGGTGGGCGATAGACAACCGAGCACAGAATACTCGTACCAGCTGCTCGAACAGAGATGATTAGGTATTCAGTGATCTGCTCAGTTTGCGATGCCTCAATTATTTCGTATGATTGAATCGAGTTGTGAACATAAAAGCACACACCCCCTGCCCTCGACTCCGAAATCCTGTCATGTCTCACCAATTGAAAATTCTGAAGCGTTTGTCCGGAATCGTATCATTCATCCAGGTTTCAACAACTGCAATCAAGTGAAAGTCGGAGACAGATACTGATTCTGATAGTGAGCAAGATTGAGCATTAAAATAGCACATACTCAGAAAATTCTCAGAAGGTGAACACGACCTCAAGGTAGATCTTGTTGAGAGTATTGGTGGGTTAAAAAAGGATTTATATTACCAGTGGAAAGAACATGCATAGGATAGGCTCAAAGGGACTTGGGATGAGTTAGTAGTCTGAGTTGGGTGTGGAGTCGCTGTGGAAATGTGATCTAGTTGCATCAGAGTGGGTTGAGAAGGGATGTCGTGTTCACCTTCGATTTCCTGTGGGTATTTCAAAACAGGCGCTCCATCTTTCTTCCTCAGCATGACCTGGCCATTTCTCATCCAACAAAATTCAGTCAGAGAAAACTTTTTAGCTTTTTGTAACGTTTGGCGTTCGATGGCAGTGGATCTTTCATTGATAAAAATCTTTTTTTCCTCAGACCCAGGAAAGACTTGAGAACGCAATAAATCACCTTTTCTCCTTTTTGCAATCAACCATTTATCTCGATAGATCTTGGTGGTAAATTTGACTAGCAAAAGACGATCTTTGCCTCGAACAACAGGAGGAGTTTTCACATCATCAACCAAGTGATCGCGATATTCCAGATCGAGTGCCTTGGCTAGATTTTGTAGAAGATCAGCAGACTTTTCAACTGATGTGGAGCTCAGGCCAGTGACAACTATATCGTGAGACCAGTCAGGACTTGGCGGAATGTAGGAACTAGGTGTGGATCTGGCAGCCATGCACAGATCAGCCAGAGAGTGTTCATTCTGAGTGACTCTGGCATCAAGAGAGTCGAGCCTAGCAGAATTTTGTAAGTTGTATTGAGTGCTAAATCTAGTTTTTCCTCTATTGCTGAGACGGAGGGTTGAAGTTTTTTGAGTTTATCCAAGTCATTCAATATGGCAGGTAAAACATCAACTTTAGAGTTGATATTGAGTAGAAGTTCTTTCCAGTTAAAATCCTCTCAGCCTCTGTCTCTGGGTGGATTTTGTCAGGTTCATTCGGTCGGGAAGATGTCGGCCGAAGGCACACCCTCTAGTTCCGTGCGAAGAACTTGTGCAGGCAGAGCTTCCAGGTACTCTATTGCTCTTCTTTTCACGCAGCTTGTTATTTTTTTTTGGCTGCCACTTCCTCCAAATCTAGACCATGATCGTTGTTATGTGATTTATTTGGACCTCTCAACACTTCTTCAGCTTGACCATGAGTCAATTATGAAAGGGTTACCGCACACGCACCGCATCCTGCGTAACATTTCCAATTAACTTGACCATTTTTCTCGTCGTTTTTGCTGTACAGATATCCATCTATGTTAAGAAGATGACTCTGAGAAGTTTGAATTAGTTTAACAACCATTTTACTACCAATTTCAAACGAATCTAAGACCAAAACGTAAACCGAACCGAACAGTCCGTATCAATTTAATTTTTTGTTATTTACAATGAAATTTGAGCTAAATGTCAATTTCAAAAAAAAGTAGAAAAAGGGAAAAAGTAGAAATCCAAAATTTCGTTTGAACTTCCGTATGATTTTGAAAAGAAGAAGTCAAACAAACGGTGTTTACTTCTTAGATGACGACCCTAATCTTATTAACATAGGAAAAATACATAATAAACGGTTTAGAAGTCGAAAACAAGCCATATTCGTTTTGGAATATATTATAAAAGAATGAATGAATGAAATTTTACCTTAAAATTCTATCCTACTATTATAGTTTTTAATTTATTATGTGACTCGAGTCACCAACATGTCAATTTTCTCTCAAAGTGGTCAGTTTACGCCGTAGCAACGCAAGAGGGCAGCACTCAACCGCGCGTCAATTAACTTTTCCTGTACTTTTACAAAAGCTATCAGGGTTACTCGACTTGTGAAAAAAAAAGTGATTTTTTATAAGCAGCTTCATATTGAATAATTAGTAGGTGGTGCATTTGTTTTACGTTATATTATACTTCTGCATGTAATGATCATTTAATTTCTGAAAAAAGACATTCATAAAACTGAAATGTCAATACGAAAATTTAACTTAAAAATCTCAGATACCAAAGAAAACCAATTTTGAGTTGTTTTATATATGAAATAGGGCCAGTATGAGTTTTATTCAAAAATACCAATTTTGTATAAAAACCGTAGTTATGTTTGCTACTTAAATTGATTGAACATTATTCGTCACGTTCCAGGTAGTTGTATTGAAGGTTTATTCAGATGATTGAAATTGTGATATCGTATTTTGTTCATAGTTGTGTGAATTTGTATTTAATTTCAGTATTGACCCACATTTAACTGAGTACTAACTCATACTATTTTTCGGATGTGACATTTTGTTAAATTTCAACGTTTTATTTTCGAGTTCACAGTTGAGTTTTTTTAATTTAAATTAGTAGAAAAATAATAGTGGTAGAAAAAAGTTAGGTAGAAAATATAGAGTAGACAAAATGGACCGCAACCTCTCTTCTTATACTTTTGAGAGCTAATATTACAGATCTAGAAATCAGAAGTATTTATCAAGTTAAATTCATTTTCTTAAATGTCTGGAATCGTTAATACTTTTTTATATGTGCCAATGAATTTGGAATTTTACAATTTTTAGCCATCCTGTGTCCAAATCATGTTCATTATTAAACTTGAATTCTATACCGATCAAGGAACTGCAGCTCTACGATATTATGTGAATTCGGTCAAACCAAATTAATTATAAATGTTTCTAACAAATTGATAGTTCAGTGAAAATAAATAAAACTGTTAAGATCAACAGAAGATGTCAATAATTATTGTTGATAAAAAATACATAATTGCCGAAGTGAAACTGGACAGAATTTTATGATTCATGTGGAACATCATAATTGTGGCGAAAATAGATTGCTCATAATAGTACAAATGCAATTAAAAATGATTAGAATTACCGAGAGAAACGAATTTAACAGCTTCTTCGTTTGGTGAGAATATGCGACGAGTTTTGTATGAAACTAGAAGCAGAGGTTTGCTCATAACTCATGACATTTGCATCAACTTATTATTACGAGTTATTCATGCTAAGTTGACGATATATAACTTCGTCCACCAATCACCGTCAATTAGCGCTTTCTCGAATCCCTGTGGAGATCTCTTCAGCTCGACGTGTAATTTCGAAGATATAACCTGCTAGTAATTAAATTACACAAGAAACGACGTCTATGATTTTAATCTCAACGCTACCGCGCGAATCAAGACAAAACTAACCCCTGCTCGACAGAAAATTGAAACGCCTGCGTGAGAGATCGGAAAATTTCCCCTTCAACACAAATCAGCAGTGTGAAAATACAAATTCTTCGACTGACATTTTATTTCTCATAAACTTTGTGCAATGTCACATAATGTCAATTCCTGCGTAGATTAAGTTTAATGCAAGGTGAAATTTCAATTCAATTTGTTTGTCATTTTGAGTAACACGTGTGAAAATATTATCGTAGATTCTGCGCTTGTGTTCGGTGAATTTGACTTTGTTACAAACTTCCACGCAACTGTATAATGTCTTTATGAATTATAATGTAGTAAAATTTGAAATTTCATTGATCCATGAAACTACTTCAAATTATCCAATTATTCACAAGTTTGTTTTCATTATGTGCGAAATTTTATATAATATAACTTGAGTTAAACAGAATGAAATGCAATAGTGAGCCAAGGGCTGTGGACCATTTGTGATTATTGTTATTGATCCGGGCAAAGAGAAAATTTGTATATTTATAAAGACAACTTGAAAGAAATTTTATACATGCCGTTCAACTTATATGATAAAAAGTTATAACTAGTTCTCGTGGAGAGTTTAAAGGTGTGAAACTTTTGCCATCATTCGGATATTACGACACACAAACTTTCATAAACAATCCTAAGAATGTTTAGTATTAATAATCTCTAAAACTTGATTCTAATGAGTTGAAAACTATTCGACAAATTGACTTCACCCTGAGACATTAATGCCACAAAGTGAATCTAATTCTTTTCATAAACAAAAATCTCGATAAAAATAATTCATAGGGTTGCTTTGAATTTATTTGGCTACTTTTTTTATACGTAATCGCAAAAGAAGATTGCAGCAATTATATAGAGCTAACACACGCTTACAAGATTAATTGTTAACTTAAGAGGAGCTTTTAGTTTAATGATTGTGAGCTGCCTGATCGTTACATTTTATAGGTGTAAGGGAACTCTTGCATTTGTGCATTTGACCTGCCTTGAAAAGTGGCTCAACCAGTCCATCTGAAGCTACTGCGAACTCTGTCTTTACCACTTTAACATCATCCAAACACGAAGATACCCCTGGTAATTAAAAAACTTGATCCCTTATCATTGATTAAAGACTAATCTAATCCCATTTCTAATTCCAAACATTTCATTTGACAGTTTACAATCAATTCTAATCTGGATAAGACACCCGTCAAATCGTCAAGATTTGAAATCGGAATTACTTATTTTGTGCTTGCTCACTCTTGTGGCTATCGGTCTGGTAATCGTCTCCATATTCGGTAAGGCGAAATTTCGAACTAAAAAAATCTTTCCTCATTAAGAATTGCTGGCATGAAAAAGGTGAACTTCATTCATCGGTAGTAAAAAAAGTTTTTGTTCATCTGAGAAAATCAACATTTAACGTGGAAAAATGATGCGCAAGAAAGTATAACTCGTCCCTCTGATGATTTGCTTGAAAAGTTGCAAGACGAGCATTTTTATTTTGCGTCAGCCAGTCGAACGTATACTTTTATAAAAGCTGAATTTGTGTTTAAATTTCTGCCCGGAGCATCACTATTGTTCCTTTGTTAGAAAGCACTTGTATCATATAGTGTAGCATTATTTTCGTAACTATCAAGCTACGAAATCATGGCTTTTTCCGAGCTGCTGTTGAACCTTTTGACGTTTACAATCGAAACAATTTGCAGGTATGAGATTTTTCATCGCTGAAGGATCGAAGATAGGTATCTCATGCTCATGGACATGAGGAATGACAACGTTTTTTGTTACAATTGTAATTGCTGGGTATCTTTCAATAGTGTACCATCTCATGTAGGTAATAATGGCATACCAAATTGTGTTATATATTTGTATCATATATCATAAATTTTATCTCATATTTTTATCCAGTTGACGTATTGGTAATCATAGCTTTTTAGTTTTTTATTAGAAAAAAAATCAAACAAAAAATTGTTCGTTTAGAAATATATAATACAAAGTGAATAAAAAGTTAACAGAAATGTTTTGGGAAATTTCTAGCAAATAATTTGACAGATAATTTTCGATAACAAGGAAAACGATGAATCTACATAATGTACCCATGTAGAAATTTACGTTTGGTTAAAGTTGGACCAACGTTGTGAAAGTTAAGTCAACTTTGGCTGCCAATCTTCAGTCCAGAGTTGGTAAATCTGTGGGATGAAATGCTAAACCATCATCGCGAGCCAACGTTGGCTCAACTGTTTTGGCCAGAGTTAAACCAATGTTTTTTAAATTATTTAAAAAATTAAGTTGTCTTATTTATAGTGACAATTTTTTCGCATAATCATTTTTGAATATCCAGAAGTTCGTTTGAACTTCCGTATGATTTTAGAAAAAAAAGTTAAACAAACGATGTTTACTTCTTACAGGTCGACCCTAACCTAATTAACATAGAAAGAGAAAATAAAAAAGAGTCAAGAAGTAAATCACAAGCGTTATATTCGTTTCTGAATATACAAAAAGAGAAGGAATGACAAATTTACCTAAAAAAACTATATCCTATTCAATTAATTTTCAATTTATTATGTGATCCGAGTCACCAACCAGTCACTTTTTTCTTCAAAGGCCAGTTCATGCGGGAACGACACAAGAGGGCAGCACTCAACCGTGAATTGAATTTAACGAAACGTCCTGATATCCAATGAAATACAATGAAATTGTAAATATTTTCGTATGAGTTTTTTGCAAATATTCCTATCATTAACCTCAATTTGAAAAAACCTATATTAATAGAAATTAAAAAAATTCAACTGTAAATTCCAAAATAAAACGTTGAAATCTAACAAAACGTCATGATATCCAAAAAGCAGTATGAGTTAGTGCTAATTTTAATCTCGGTCAAAACTTAAATTAAATATGAATTCACACAACTATGAACAAAATACAATATCAAAATTTCAATCATGCAAATAAACTTTCAACACAACTACCTGTAACGTGACGAGTTAGAAACGGATAATGTTCAGTCAATTTAAGTAGCAAACATAACTACGGTTTTTATACAAAATTTGTATACAAAGTTTCTGAATAAAACTCATACCAACCCGATTCCATAAATAAAACAACGAATGACATTTGTTCTGGAACTCAATATAACATTTATCATAAATTCGTTATGAGAATTAAAATTTTTTTTTTATATTAAAATGAAAAATTTGTTTTCAAAAAAAATTTACTGTGGCGTTTGTGAATTTTTGTATTTAATTTCAGTTTTAACTGAGATTTAACTCAGCACTAACTCATACTGCTTTTTGGATATCATGACGTTTTGTTAAATTTCAACGTTTCATTCTGGAGTTTACAGTTGAATTTTGTTTAATTTCGAAAATATTTACAATTTCAATGCATTTCAGAAGATATATCATAAGATTTATTATTTTTATGATTTACAATCAATGCTAGAAATTTCAAAAATCAAATTAATTTAAGGTTGTTCTTGGTACTGGGCTGAGATTTGAGAGCTCGTCCTGCGGACCTGTAGGCTGCACCTTAGTCCACCGCTCCGTCGGCTGCCTTTGCACATGTCGTAAATATGCTACTCACTTATTCACAAGAAATAACTGTTTCAACATTGGCTCAAATGTTCCAAGCCAATGTTGGATAAACATTGGTGCCATAATTGGTGCCAACGTTGGTACAACGTTGACTGTTGATCTTTGGCTGTCAACATTTCAAATTTTCCTGTCAAATTTTCATATCTAGTATTACATCTTATGGTGAAACAACAAGGTAAATTTTCATTGAATGATCTGTATTATATTTCACACAGAGAAACCGAATTTACAAGAATTATAAATTTTAGCAACGTACATCGTAACATTTACGATTTCATCGCAATAACTTACGATTTATTCGCAAAATCTACGAAAAATTTGCAGAAAGTACAAAAAAGTGACTTTTTACGAATTCGGTTTCTCAGTGTATAACATTATGCAACGCTTCATCTTTTGCCGTGTTATATAAAATAATAAATTGTAATATTCAAAATATTTGCTGAAAGTTCTGAAAAACATTGTCTACCAACTCCACGTTCATTAACGCAAGTAAACGTTACATTTTCAAAGTTCTTAATTCCTTATTTTTGTATAACTTTCCCACATACATTGATTACAGAAGATTGTGCATTTTGGTAACCGAATGGAATAATAAAAACTCAGTAAAATCCGAATTCCATGTTCGTGAATTTGATAAGTACAATAAAGTACTTATACAATAAATTACATAGAAAATGACATTTGACAAGCAAATTGAATTTGGAACATGACTTTCAGTGTCTCAATAAGTATCTATGCATTAATAATGGTACGTCTCATCAAACACGTTTTTAATCTATTTTAAAATATGTGTCCCAGTTATTCAGAACACCTCTGGGCCTTCGAGTATTCATAAAGTTATCACAAATAAACGTAGGATACTGAGTGTTTTCCATCAATCCTTAAATTCTCACTGAATAATTTCCAGTCGAGCCATGATGAATCCTTTTTCCATGATTAAAAAAAAGAAGTTCTTTGCTTGCTTCTTACGTGAATCACAATTCATTGGTAAAACAAGGCAATTTCATCGTGCGATTTAATAGCAAAATTCTAATAATCGTAAATTATTTCGGTAAATAAAACGAAATCTTACGATCGCGATGTATTATATGCAAAGCTGATTGATTCAAACATGGGGATATCCATATGCAACACTCAGTCATGCAAATTTGCAGGTGATCTTACCACTGATTTATTCGTACACGATAGCATAGAGTGAAACTAATTCATAAACAAATATTATATATTTATACGTTTACAAATTTCAACAATTATAGAATAGTATGTTGTATTATATTAAACGTTACACTTACATACAATTGGATGATTCCATCTAAATTGTTGTAATTCTACAAGATATTATTTTTATCTTAAAATAATAACTAATGAAATTATATTTCATTTAAAAGATCGTCCTTTTCCATCTGCAAATTATTTTTGATTATTTTTCAATACGCTGTTTGAAAAGTAATGAATTCGTCAGTGACGGAAAAGGGAAGGTCAATGAAACCGTAATTCCAGGTTGACCTACTTCACATACGAAAACACAAGTCATATTCATATTTAGAAGTGCATTGCTATCTATATATTTATGACACTATTCATGTGAGACCAGCATCTACATTTCGATTAATGGCATTAAATATTTCAGCCCGGAATAATAACACAAATCACTTTAACGACTACATTTTATAATGAATAATTATACTGACTTTTATTCTGTAATAAAATACGAGTACTTTCATTAGTATCCATACAATTTTTTTGGTGGATTAAACTCTTTAAATCGTTCGATAATTATTCATTTAGTTGTATGACTATTTACATGCTTATTCTACTGCGCGTAAAAAATATTATCTTCATTATTATGAGAATTTTACTTTGTAGATCATAATGACGAAAAAAATTTGATACCGAGAAAAGTTGTAGAAAAAAAGTGCGAGTGAAAGAATTAATGAGGCAATTAGATGCGTTTCATAATAATTTTGTCAGGAAGATGAAATAGGATAATTAATAAATATCAATAGAGCATGGGCGTTTGAATTTGATGAGACAAATTTATGAACGCGTACGAAAATGAATGAAAATTAGCGAAGTTTTAAAAAATGGAAATTATATTGCACGAAACACTGTCGTTCATCGTTGTTAAAAAATAAGAACCGGCTGGTCAAGTAATAGCAGGGAGTTGGCAAGGAGAAAAACGAGCATCCTTGTAGCAAAAAAAGATGATAGATAAGAAGGTAAAAGACGAAATCTTGTGCACCTTTTGGATTTAGTAAGATAAGACTCGTAAACCGGAACAAACATACGGCGTAACCATTTGAGAAGGAACGAAAAAGAATAGTAAAAGGAAAGAGTGGCCAAGTAAACACGAGAGACTGCAGAAAGTCGGGCAAAAGTAGGGGAGGTGACGAAGGGATCAGCGAAATGGCCGAAGACAATTGTGGCGAGCCGGAAAAGGACAGCGTAAGATAAAGGAAGGGTCGCTTAATAGAGTCGTGACAAGTTCTCGTCGGAAACTTGCGTTGTTCTTCCGACAAGTCCACCAATCGATGTCACTAAAGTTACTGATGACAGCTCCTGTATTAGCAATAGTTTCAGTTCCACGAGGCGTAAGAGCCGCTTTGCCGCGTTTTTTTTATTGCTTTGTCTTTTCCTTTTACGTTATCTTATAATGAAGCAGGAAGCGGTAATCAAAGAAAAGCCTCTCGGTTGCGATGATTAATACTCTGGATATCGTGCGTTATTAATATATCTTGTATATTTTTGCGTTCATGACACAATGGCAAACTCAACATTAAAAGGGAGTTTTGTCTGTATCCTGACAAACAGATGGAATATTCACTTTATTAGTCAAGAAAATGATTTATACAATATTATTTTCTTTCGTATATAATATCTTCGAGTCCGTCGCTAGGTCGAATTATCATTGCTAGATGAGAAAATTAGAGACGATAGAAGGGCGAACGGTAACATACAATCGCGGTCAGTGGGAAAGGGTATATAAATCATTGCTGTTTCGATTAATTTACGTGATTTAGGCTTCTTTCTGTAAAGTAGTAATTGCAATACGAAGGAATATTCAGAGTTAAAATAAAAAGCATGCCCTCACGGAAAAAAAAAATATTTTGAAAATATAAAAAAAATATATTTTTTCTATATAAAATATATTGCGGCAATATGGAGTATATTTCTTATAAATTTTTTTATAAATTTCATTATATAAATTTATAAAATATAAAATAAAATATATTTTTTATATAAATTTCATTATATGAATTTATAAAATATAAAATAAGATATATTTTTTATATAAAAAATTTATAAAAAGCGGCAATAATGACTATAAAATAAAATATATTTTAGCGAATATATTTTCGATCGTGAGGGTGGGGCGGGTGTAATCCGCAATATCAATATTTTTTTGAATTTTATATGAATAGTCTTCAAATACATTTTCTACAGAATTAGTATAACAAGAAGTTATTTTACAGAGATTTTTCTTCGTCATATAATCGTAATGTATTCTATTCAATGTTTGAGGAAGCATTTACTTCCAAAAAAAAAAACAACTCAAGCAGAAAAATGCAATCGTAACGACGTTGATACGATGTTGGTGAAGTCGTATCGACGTAGTTCCACAAAGTCGCGCCAAAATTGGGTAAGCGTTGGCATGTGACACAACGCCAAGGTTGTATGCCAAAGCTGTTACTACATTGTTTGCCAACGTCGTCCCTACGTCATTTGCCGACATCTCATTATGTAGGATGCCTTCGTTATTGTTATTTTGAATAATTGAAAAAATATATTTTTCATATTATTATATCAACAATTTTATATTAATTTTATAGAAATTTATTATAGATTTCTATATGATATCTATAATATGATGTCTTATGATTTAGAAAATTTTTTATAATTCTTAAGTGGGTTAAAATTTTTTTCGTGTCGGAATCGAACCCTCGCCCTCGAAGTAGTAGTCCGAGTCTTTGACCACTGCTGCATTCATTGTGTTAAATTTAACCATCGAAATGAACCACTCACTCATCATCAATTTTATTTAGTTCAGAATTAAATAGGTTGCCTAATATATTTAAAAATTTTACTTCTATAATAATATACTTATATCATATCAATTTATGATGTTTATAAAATATATTTTTAATACACTGAGAAAAATTTTAGGATATAATACCTTGAGTTTTTCATCGTTTTATTCCTTCAAAACTGAGTGTGGAAAAAAAGATAAAATCTAACGTATTATAACTTAAAAATGGACGAATGAAAACTTCAATGCTGGTTTTCTATAATTCCCTGAAATTCAAGTTATTTTACCTTCGAAAATAACATCGTATAATTTGTTGACTATGCTTTGACTTATCATTCCTTGAGCGCCACCGTTG
>JAPYZS010001287.1:0-17359 GCA_030522925.1 Trissolcus japonicus | reverse complement strand
GAGCCAATCAAAAAACAGTGTTGAGGGCGCTGTGTTCTTAACCTATACTGTCACAGTCTTGATTTGGCGCTGCATCTGGAGTTTTTTTTTTCCCGTGTAGAAATTAACTTCGAAAGACGGCTATGCAAATTAGATACAATTATTGCAGTTTTTGTAATTCAAAACGGGCATCCCATAAGCAAAGGTTTGAATGAAACTTGAAGTCACAACGGCAAATTCATGCTAATCACGTACCAAAGAAAAGATGAAGAAACGTCAGGACTCGATTAATGAGCGTCACGCTGCACGATGAACCACTAGACAGCACTTCTAAGTCGATTAAAATCGCGACCATGTCTGACATCTTTTCATAGTACTCATAAACACCTTGATTCTGAAAAAATCAAAATATATAATTGATTATGCTGTATTTTATCAGTCAATTTTGTTTGACCGAGTTACATCAGTTGGCATGGATTATTTATTTAACGTCTTCACTGAAACATTCTTATCGAAGGCTACTTTAAAATTTGGATTCAGAATTATCTGACGTAATGACATTTTTTCAAATTTGCGAAGGTAACAATAAGAATTCTCATTCTTAGCACAAAATTTAGATTAAAAATTAATTAGAAGAAAATGTTGTATTACAAACATTTAAATTATTTTAATATTGGAAATGTTTTTCTACTAAATTTGTATTACTTATCATTGGACGAACTATTCCTAGTTTTATATCAGAACAAACAGAATTTTATTTGAATTCCAAATAGGATATTGAAATTTGTTCAGATTGGCCTAAAAAATTGCATTACATTCAGATTTTATTGAATTTATTGATATTTCAAACATAACTTTCTACATCCAGATTATTCAATTTTATATTGAATCTTACTGTGCAAAACGCAATTCATATTGTTTAAAAAAAATATCGATGACTTTTTGAAAATCTACAGACTTATATTTTTGCTGCACAATATTCTATACAATGAATTACTAAAAAGAATAGTGAACGTACTTTTTTTCATACAAATTTGAACAAAATATACTCCTTCTGAATTTCACAAATTTTACAAAATGTGATTTCCTCTTAAAGATTTTATTTCTGTCAATTCGATGAAATGGAAATAGTATTGAAATTCATTTCAAGATAGCGTCTCTCGAGAAAGTATACTTGTTTATACATTTTCCTCGAATGCGATCCTGAGAAATCACTGTACATTCTAAATATTGTTATTCGCGCTTTTTGTTCGTTGCACTTTCTTCTCTAAAATAAACAGGCGTAAAAATACATTGCGTCTTAAAGTACCTACCTCCGGTAGAAGCATGGAGTGGAAGTTCCTAAATTTGAACAATGCTTGGCAAACAAACACCTTTGCTTCCGCAGCGTCAGCAGGTCCCCGATCAACGTAGCACCTGAGGATTCTGCAATTCAATCAGAAAGAAGTTCTTAGTTGATTATTCTTAATTTCTGAAATCTCATCTCGTTGGCTGAAATGTTTATTGATGACTTTGCAAAATACAAGGATGAGAAAAGTTACAAGGAATAAAATTCGAAAAATTTCAGTGGGATATGTTTGCAATGGCATTATTAAAATAATTATTTTGCAGCTGCTAGAAATTATACTATCTTCTATTATAATAATATAAGTATCCCTTTTTATATAATGATGAAGTAACGAAATAAAAATCGTCTGAGTCGAGTAATACATATTTCGTATTTTTAAATGACACTGAAAAAAGTTCAGATTTTCAGACAGTGAAAAGTTAATAATGGTTTTGCTATAAATTATAACGTCTTTCAGTTATATTTTGTTTCTAAGATTCGACGAAATTGGACTTATAATTGCATATTTTTTTAATTTAGTTATTTCAATATGACCAGAGAAAAAATTTTTTTTAAAATTTGTAAATTTTAAGTTTTTTCTTATTGAACATTATCTCCGGTGCACTTTGGGCAATACCGGGTCCTATAAGTTATAACTTGACTTTGGAGCTGTCTTCTTGTTTTAAAAGGCATCTCATCATGTGCCATCCACAACTGAGCTTATTACATGATTTATTTGAAATAAAATTTGAAATTTTACACCTATCTGGCTACATGCGCGGAATATCCAAATGAAGTTTTGTGCATAGGATTTGGTTTCTGATATAAATGCTGAAATTGTTATGATCCGGTGAATTTCTATTGAAAGCAACATAGTATGGATTCTTATAAAAACCTATCATAAAAACGCTCGTTAAAATCTGAACAGTTTTTGTTCAGTTCACAGTTTTAAAAGTATTTTATTTTACAGCGACGAAAAAAAAAATCAGAAAAAATCTCGGGCAACTTTGTTAACAAATCAAATTTTTTAGATTCAAAATATGAATGTACTACTACAATTTTGCTTTTTAGATATCATGAAAAACTAACTTATATATAACATGTAAGATGTACTGATTTACTCTCATTACTCTTATTTTCCTGGCACATTATTTCATGTACAGTTCGATAACATATAATATTTTACATAGGGGTGAATTCACGAAAAGTTTACAATTAGAGTCCTGCATCTTTTTTACCAGAAAACTCATTTTGGTAAGGTTATAATACATCGAAGTGTTTGTTATTGACACCATAAATTCAATGAAATAATAATAAATTCATAAATATGTAACATTTACGCTACGAAACTGACCGACAATGTAAGCTCCGTGGCATGTGCAGAGTTAAATTTCAGAATTAAGTTTAGTCGGCACGTTAACATACTCGATAAAAAGTCGCGGAACGACAATCATTTTTAAAATTTCTTTTTACAACTGTCTAACCATCTCATGGTATCAGAGGGAATCCAGACCCCAGACGTCACACAAATTTTTGTAGCAGGACATAGTTTACAAATTTAATTTGGATACATAACGTCAAATTAGCTAAAACTCTTTTTCGAAACACATGCACGCAAAACACAGATTTTGCCCCCTTCCAAAAAAGGGAGTAAAATAAATTTTTTCTCCCTTAGGAGCAAAACCACTGTCTTGGGCGCGAAACTTAATTTTGCTTGCATTTGTGACGAAAAATATCGTTTGTAGCTCGTAGTGAAGTGGCTTCCGAGGTCTCGTCGAGAATGCCAATTCACCCTAAAGCAGAAAGCTTATTTTGCTCCATATTTTGTTCTTATTCACCCATATGCACACGCAAATTCATGAAAATATTTCATTTATGGTCATTAATGATTGCATGAATTCATTAAATTTTTAAGAATTCTATTTTCGAGGCTCATTATAAAGGATGGTCATTTAAAACATGCAAGTCAAATAATATTCTATTATTATCCTGGCGGGTGTACATCAAAAATTAAGTGTAAATTTAGCGTGAAGTTGGTTTTGGGGTAAAAAGAGTGTGAAAGACGGTGATTTAAATCCAGTAAATTGTACACCTCATTGAAAGTAGCCGAATTTACACCGAAGTTAGATCATAAATACTCTAACAGTTTTTATCGAAACATTCAAGTTATAGATTATAAAATAAAATTACACACCATAAGTACACATCATTCGATATCAGCTTTCCAAAAAATACACTTTCTAAAATATAAATTATTCAAGAATTTTCATTTGATTTTATTCAAACATACGATTTTCTATATATTAAAATATTTTTATTTTTTGTCCGTTCAGGATTTTTTGGTTCATTGTTTGTTTAACAAACTTTTGTTTATTTTTTAAACAAAAGTTTCATCCATTTTTGTTTCATTCCTTACTGTTGATGGAGTCTTATTAAAAATGGAATGTTACCTCGATACCAATGGCTAAACTCTTTTGTTATTAACAAATATGTCAGTTGTGGTTGGGTTATGATATTATACGGACGTTTCATTTTCTGGCCGCCGTGTATATATCACGACTAGAACGCGAAGTCCGAGATGATTTCGTTGACTTCTTGCGCAGTCTAGCTAAAATTTGAAAGCGAATCCTTTCACAAAACTCTGCACGAAAAGCGAAGCAATTGACACTCCAACAAATGAATGAAGGTGAAGATGTTCGCTTACATCTTAACAAGTTCTTCAACACTGTCGACAAGTTGGCTGAATTGGACGTGATGAGTATTAACACCTATTTACTTGCAATTATGCTTTACACAGCCTACCTCGGATGCGAGTCAGATAGTGGAGGAAGAAATCAAGGAAGATAGTGGAGGAGATGGATGTCCTGAAGAAAACTCATTGCACGGTGTCTAACGCAATGATTGCTAGAAGATTCAACATGAATCGGAATTCTAATTATAAAATGTGACCGTAACTCTTAAAACAATGACATTGGGAAATTTAGGTATTGTTTCTCCAAGAAGCCTGACAGCAGGGTATCCAAGTGCAGACTGAAGCCTAAAGCGGATGGCGACAAACAACACCTTGGTGCAAAGCACCAAGTTCACGAAATAATATCTTTATACGCATCAGTTGATCAAGAAGCTGTCGGACATAAATTCAGCTTTTCACAACCAGTCATACGCGCTCAAAATGCATTTCCTCACGCATACACAAGAACTCGAAACAGTTCACTTCATTTGGTGAGTAGTGGTATTGATAATATTGAAGTACGCAGAAGTATTATTGCACGCAGAAGAAGGCGATCTCACGAAGGAGGTCGGATTGTCTAAAACGTTGTTCTTTCCTGACCTCCGGAATAATCTACTTTTTATGAGGAAGATTATAGAAATACATATGAATGTGTATTTCTGACTTTACTTCGTTCGAACGAAAATCAGAAAAATCATGGCGGGCATCGACCAAGTCTCATCTCTTCCTAGTCAATCGAGGCTATGTTGCGATTCTGACACCAGCGCCTAGGTCACCTTAACGTCAAGGACCTCGTCAAGACAATTCGGAAGGAAATGGTGACATGGATCGATACAAAAGTCGCCATCAGCGATTTGAGTTGTGACACCTGCATTCAAGGAAAAATGACACACGAACTTTTGGGGTTCGCGTTTACGTTTCAAGAGAGCATAAGATTGAAGTTTCTCCTGACGTCAAGTCGACATTGTCGGGAAGTGAAGAGATACGACGTGACGATTTTTATACAACTGCTGCAGCAAATTAAGAATCCAATCATTTCGGAGATAGCTCGAGACGATGGGGCTGTGAGCCCCCGAAAAGTACCTTCTGTACTTTTTAAATCTCGGATTTCAGAAAAAAGATACTCACTGGAAACCTCAGTAAGCCAAGAAAAAAGTATCACATGCAAGAATGTATCGACACTCTTGAATAACCGTCAATCGACTGTTGTCGGCACGCATTGTTGGCAGCAAGGTGATCTTGCGAAACAAGTACGGACCGGACGCGCAAGAAGATCAGAATTGTTCCACAGGAGTCCACGAATGGCGAGGCTTTTGCCCTTGTATCATGTTCAAGCTCGATTTGTCTTGTCATAGCTATCGTGGTAAGATAAAAGTATAGAATTAGAAGGTTGTAGTAACTACAGAAAAATAAAAATATTCTATTCTAATAAATGTCATTTATATTTACATTAGTCTATCCTTTTGTGCAAAAACTGAATTAGTAAGGTCACCTGGGGTAATTGTGGCAGTTTAGGGTAATTGTGACATTCCGAATAACTTACGAGTTTCGGAATTAATGTGTTCTGGAATATTGTTGTTAACTATTGATAAATGATAAACTTGTAAAGACAAAACAATATTCTAAATAAATTGAATTTTAATAAAAAATCAGGGTGTCACACTTTACCCTGTGTGTGACAATTACCCCAGGTGACCCTAATTAGTATTTGTAATATTGAATAGTAATTGAAATAAGGTTTTTTAAATCAATTTTTTATATATAAAAAATGTTGTTATATATAAAATTAGAACAACTTATCCAATGACAAAAAAATGAATGAAAATTACAAATAAATTTCTAGTGAAATTTAAAAAAGACAGTTGTTAGCATTAACCATCTTACTGAAAATTTTTTGAACTATAACAACTTGAAAGATGAGATCGTTCCACTTCGTGCTTTCAGGTATTAAAAGAACAGTGCAGAGCAACATTTTAAAACACTTTACAAAAATCATAACAAATTTACCAATTGTTAATAAAAATAAACCATTGTTGAAGTCCGAATTTTCATATGTATCGACAGTGTTACAGAGACCTGTTGACTAGGTATATAATCCGGTATAAAAAAAAAGCTATGACAAATGTGAGGTGCGGGTAAATAGACATAAAAAAAAAGAAAAAATAATTTTTCGTAATTCATTTAAGGTAAATGTCCCAGTTAGTGATCGTGTACCTATTAGTGACTTTCTGTCTTGGAAATTCTAATAGGAACAATGAAATGTTTCATCTTTTATCCCTTCGTTTTTCTTTTTTTCACTTCACAATGCTTTGATTTGTACAACTTTTCGAGTAGAAGATATCTTTACTAATACAATATAATGAATTTTAACTTATTTAATAGAAAAAAAATAAAGATTCATTTTTCTCCGTGTAAAATTTATTTAAAGTGTTACTATAATGCTTGTTAGGTTCTGATGTGATGATTTGGTGGCGAAACAAAATTTTTGGTCTAAATAGTGGTATAGAGTTTGCCGATAATTTTTGGAATACAGTTAGTGCAAATCTTTTTATCACGGATGTAACAGAAATGGCGATCTCAACAAACTAATGAAAAGCATGTAACAATACAATAAAATACAAGTACAAAATTCAAACAAACAAAGACATTTCTAAAACAGAAATACGCATAATTACAAAAACGTGTTTCGAATTTTTGACCATTGCCCTTAGATACGTATAAAATACATACAATTTTACATAAAATGTACAATTTTTGTACAACATTAATCATGTATTAAGCTCGACCACTGAATAAATAAGTTCGAACTTAGACACATAGTGTCGTTTTATAACGACAATATAACGACACATCATACTAACGTTTTAATCGTACCCAAATTGAATAGTAGATAAAACACTTAAGTTACACATACAAGTGATTGAATTCATTTTTCTATGAAGCATTCAATAAAGTTGTAGATCTTTATTATTGATTGGAAATGAACGAGCAATGATCGTGTCGTTCAATAAATAATCAATGATCCAATCATCAAATAATCAGGAAAACCAATAATCCAATGATCAATTACCAAATAATTAACTAATAAATAAATTCGTGATAAATGATCTATTGATTAAATAATCAAATAATCCAATGATTATTGATTAATTACTTATTATTGATCATTCGATTATTGTTACACCTGATTAGTTGGGCCACTGATCATTTGATCATTGATTATTAATCTAAATCACTATTACGGACATAAATATAAATGAAATATATTTAGATTTATGCAAAATATATTCCGGCAATACGGGGAATATTTATTATATATTTTCATCTGTGAAGGAATGCACTGCTCGTTTATTTCAAATCATCTTGTATGTTTTATGTAAAGTCAGAATAATTGAATGAAGATTAATTTTATTGAAATTCTCAGTATAATTTTCATTTTACCAATTCAGATACAAATAATTTTATTTTTCAATTCAAAAAATTTATCTTTTGAATTGAAAAATTATATAAATTATAAAATTTTTTATTTTTATATTAAAATTTTTATTTCATGACCTTGGATATATAGTATAATAACATTACAAACAAAAATAACATTAATGCAATAAATATCTAAGTTTTTGAAATTAAAATAACAGTATTAAAATGAAAATTTGTTAATATTTTATCTGTTATATTTCATAAATATATAACGTACTTGTCTTTTTTTTGTCATCACATATGGAAACTGAATGTGAATTGAGAAAACAGCTGATAGAGGATTGCTATAACCGAGAAAATCTTACAGAGCTGAGAAATATTTACGGTTACATTTGTGGCCTCGTTCATTGGTCGCCTGAACATTTCCACGGTATCTATAACCATAAAGTTGGACCCAAGTGCAGACGACGCCAATTATCCACTTTCTCATTAAAAATTTTGGATGTCAACATCATGCTGACAATAAACATATAATCTATAAACGTGACCAGTGCCAAATGAAATTCAATACTGGTACTCGAGATCTTGTCATTGATAATAATTCTTACCTTACAAAGCGTTTCAGAAGGTTTGTCATGGAAATCCTAGTCGGTGCAACCAGTACAGCCATGCAGACTTCCTTGATACCATTAATGTTGGCGAAAAATTCCTCGTCGAGAGGTTTTTGAAATCCATGACCCGTTCGACATGTGCCGTCAATTTCTCTCAAAACTGAAAAAAAAAAATTCATTACTCGTAACGTTTAGCATTTTCTTACATTCATATTTTATGTACGACAAAGTAATTTTAGATGAAATGTAAATTTTTTTGATATCTAAATTAAAATTCCATAAATGTACGCCGTTTGATTTTCGGGAAACTGAACGCTCAACTTGCGCCCGAACATGCAGCTCATAGACTCGGCACTGGCCGCTCAATCATTTTCCGTTCGGCTGTTTCCCGGGCATTTCCACCGGCCAGTTTCAATTGGTGTCTTGTTCATTTTAATTGCTCAATGTGAATGAATTAATACAAATATACATTGATAGAAAAATGATGCATGTATTTTTCTATAAACTTTTCATTTATTGATTTTGTTGTTAATTTTTTTTCAATAAAAAGTGTTAGATAAATGAAAAAATAAGATTTGTCAAGTAAAATTATCATTAAAAATCATAAAAATAATAAATGAATAAGAAAAAATATACAAATAATTTTTCTATGAATATATATTTACATTTATTTATTCATTTACAATGAATAACTTTGTCGCTGAAAATTATGCGGATTTAATAATTCGCACGATATATTTTTAATTTGAAAATGTTTATATGCGATCGGTAAACTGAAAAATTTAAATGTTAATAACTAATAAAAATCAATCTGTGCTTTGAGCGAACTCGCTTATTGCCGTCGGTAACTCAATTTTTTTACTATTACAATTTCAATTATTCAGTTAATTATTTATTGAGGAAGATTCGTCGAGTTGAATATACAAAGTCAATTGAAATTGACCGATAAAAATACTCGGGAAAAGACCGTATAGAAAATGTTCGAGGCCAGAGTCGGGTCCAAGAATTCCGTGCTCGGGTAAAAGTTGAGCATTCAGTTTCCTCAAAATGAAACTTAAATTAAAATTAAATTGATGATTATAAATTTCTATAGTGATATAGTGATATGTGTAATTTTGATATAATTTTTTTCATTGTAAAATTAAGGTCACCGGTTTCCGGAATTTATATATCTATGGCAAGGTGTTCCGACTGACGCTCTGATCAGTCAAAACAACGCTGCGTCTGAGTAGTCGCAGGCGTCTTGAGATGCCACGTGTGACAAGTTGTGAATGGAATATCTGAGTTAATGTATATTTTTTCAGAGATTATTATTAAAAATGTGGACAGTTCTTGTATCAACATTGAATTGAATCAATATTATTCGAGTGTATTGAAATGATTTAACAAATAAGGTGAAATCAAAACTCCACAGAAAAAAAATGGTTAAACAGAAAACTATTGAGACAAAGAAAATTATTTTTCAAGTTTTCAAAGAGATTAATGTTAAGATCATGCTATCACGCGTCCCTTTGATTAACAATTGATTTTGTGTAATAAAATGATTGGATCTTTTATTGAGAATTGAAATTAATTAAGAATTGAAATTAAATGTATAACAAATATTTAATTATAAATAATGATGAAAAAAAACTTACAACGACCTTCTTCGATTTCTATCATTTTGTGTCAAGTATTTTTTGTAAATTTCTGTTCTCAAAATTAAATTATACCCTTCGGCAACGCAATTTTCAACACCACAAACAAAACATATTTCCCGGGGAGTAATTTTCACTGGCACTTTTAAATTTCATAAAACGTTGAATTCACTTTCGACCTTAAGAATCGGACGACGTTACTGTTTCGTTGCCAAGAAAAGACTCTTTAAATCTTCAAATCAGAGAGACTAAGGGGTCGAGTTTCTTTATTTCCTAGGGGCCAGAGAGTAGAGAAAAATTTCTTTTGTATAGAGAAAAGGTGTTGCGCGCCCATGCCTTGCGCACTCGGATGCATTTTTCTTAAACATCTGTCACAGCATAGTAGGTACTATTCGTGGAAATTATTATACCTGAAATTGATCAGAGTTCACTTCGAATTTACTTTATTCATCGTCATAGAAGTTTATCATTGTTGATTGGTGAATTTTCATGTTATCCCGGAAAATTAATTTCGTGCTGCAAGTTCAGCGCTGATTCAATTCTAAACTCAGAGAATTGTTTCAACGTAAATGGGGTTTTGTTAAATTTGTTTGTGACATGCTCAATAAAATATACGAACGGTTTAGCAAAATTGTGGATTTAATAACAGTGCATGGAATTGATAAACGACATTGAAACTGAAATAATTAATTCATCATTCAATTATAAAATATTTAACTACAAATAAAATAGATGCAATCTATATTTAATACAAGATTTAATAAGAAAGTAATTTTAATTAAAAAATTAATTATTGATTTTAATGAATAATAATCATTTATTCTAGTAAACTATAAGATTCTTTCGAGTATTCCGAAGTTACTAATGAATAATGTTCAATATTCAACGTTTCGAGCATTAGAAAATAACAAGATACTGGCTTCATTCTTAGAACAATAGCTCAGTATTATGGGTTATATTTAGTATTAGTTTTCACTTTCTAAGCAGGTCGAGAACAAAATCCATTTTATATACGTATAATAAAACTGATTAGGACTTCTAAGAATGTTTCACGATTTTGTTTAATGAACAAATTTGAAAAATTATTCACAAAAATCACGTAGGGTAAATATACCAATGAATGACCAATTAAGATTCGCTACCAATGAATGACCGCTCATTTAAAATGCGTTGTTTATCTTTGTCACTCCAATGGTCATTCACCGGTGCCCGGTCAAATATTGGTGCAGTCACCCTATATCATTTACGAGATACAATTTCTTGTTTAACGTTAAATTGAACAGTTTTATAAATCCATTTTTTTCGATCCACTTTAGTACATGAATTTGATTCGCTGCCGAAAACTGCAAATCTCTCATATCAAGATATAGCAATCATATTTTATTTGAAAATTAAATTCTTATCATGAGAATGAAAATGATATTGTAAATATTGTTAATATTATTGCAATTTTTATTTAAGAGTTTCAACGTTGCATAACTAACTACCCAAAGAGAAATAACTTACTGAATATTGTTTATGGGAATCAACAAAAATAAAAATAATTGAATACGAACAAATTAAATACAATATAATTTCAATACCTCTAAACGGGAGTAAAATGCATCCCAATTGGATCGAAAGATTTCCATTATAGATATGCTCTGACACACTTTAAAAAAAGTAAACTTGGGCTTCTAATTGTTGCGGTTATCGAGTTTAGATAACGCGTTTTATATGGCCATTTGATATTTCTTAAAGGGATATAACTTGAATTCGCGAGTTTATAAGTCAAATGAAATGTTTACTATTTTGCATAAAAGTCAACATAATTTAATCAAATATTTTTATGCACAAACAAATTCTAAATTCTAAGTCAATTTATAAATTATACAATTTATATTATTAATTATAAATTTTTAAGTTCCTTGTGAAAAACTATAGCTCTGAATGTTAATTTATTTATTGTTCCAATAGTAAGGGAGTATAAATGTTACATATTCAATAACAATGCTGTTATTTTCAATCGATTTTGTTTAATTGGTATGAAGGAACCAAATTTATTCATGTGGAGTTATTTAATTCTACATCAGTGTAGTTTTTTCCCCCTCTTGATTCTCATTCAGGTTAACTCGAGGAATGGAAAGAGATACTTTTTTGAGTTGATATCGATTTACCAGAAATTGGTTTCTTTGTGAACAAAAAGTCAACTGTGAGCGGGACAGAGAGATAGACAAAACGTTCTTGAGGCAGGTGGTAAATTGGTCGCGTCAAGTTGGTTTGGTGTATCTATAAAGTATACATCAAAAGTTGTAAGAACAATATACATACTGCTAAATATACCTATATAAGAGCCTCCGGTGAGATTCAAAACGATTGAGAATAAACAACATGAATATGGATTATATTCTGCGAAATTCGATACATATAATAAATGTATTTTATAAATGAGACAGTTACACGTGACGGATTAAGCTTTGTGATTTCATTAAAATTAATTCAAATAATCCGCGACGTGTACAAAGCCATAATACACTCGGCCAGTCGACGTTGTGTTACTTATATACATATATATATGTATATGCATTTTCCTCATCAAAAGGATCATGCGTTAATTAAATTTGACGAGCGTTTCTTTCAGTCGGGCGTTTTTTCGGAGAAAAATTTTAGCCTCAAGTCTCTCATTTTTGTGTATTATTTTTCCCAACATTTGAAAGACCCGGATTTTAATTTAAATGTAACGAATTTTGCTAAATAATAACGACTCTGACTACTTTCAAATCGGTTTAATTCGAGGTTTAATTAAAGCTTCTCGAGGCTGGTACAATTCGGGTATGCAGTATTGTTAATCCGAAAAAAACAAGTTATGAAAATGAATAATTTGCGATTTCGCATTCAAAACGAAGAAGGTTAATCAAGTTTAACGTTATTTCCTGTTGAGAATTTCTCGTCAAAGTCGCTCCTGCTTTCGAAGAAATTTCCATTTCAGATACAATTAAACGGGAGGATACTCGAATATCGTCTAAATTTTGTCTTTTCATTATTGTGCGCTTGAATATTGTACATAATAATGCTTTCGAAAGCTTGATTATCTTTGGTGCAGAATCGTCATTTAATAGCGACGCATCAGAACTTCGTGATTGTTCGCCTTTAAGGGGTAGACTAAAGGACAATTCCGGAAAAAATTCTTTTTTTTTACTATTCTGAAAGGTTTTTCACGTTGTTTTTTTTTTTACTAAATAAATGACACTTAGTCATTTACGAAACTATTTTAAACATTTTTTTATTCATAATGTTAAATATATAAATCAGATGCATCCATGGAGTAGATAATTGCGGCTGACAGGACCTATCATTTAGATGGACCATCTATATAAAATCAATCAAACCTATGAAACGTGTTGAGTAGGCTTATGACTTTAGCCCGTCGTGTTGAGATCGAATGTTTTCATAAATAATTGTTGTTCTTATAACTAAAAAATTAAAAAGTTGATGTAACTAAATACAAAGAAAAAACGAGTTCTTTTTAGACTTTATATACGCCTTTTCATTTCAAATTATCCAAACTTTTTAATTTTCATACGGGCTATAAATGGACCTGTCATGTAGAATTATTTACACCGTAGAGCGCGCGCCTGTACCATATACATATATTTTATGTGAATATGTTTCAAATTTTAATGCATTAAAATATTTGTAATTTGATCAAAATCAACAAAGTTTCAAGTTTGGCGTACTCGGCATAAAAAACTCCTGCAGGGGTACCCCAAATGACTAGCAAAATGATGTATTCCGCTGCGAAGAGGATAGCCACATGTTCAGGGGTTTCACACATACGAGGTTATGCGCACAAAAATTCATCATAATGTATGAAAACTGACACTGCGAGCACATGCCTCTGTTCAACAAGGAGGAATATAGTATTTTGACGCTTCTAAGATTACGTCAAGAAAATATGAACCTTTAGGAATATTTCTTAAAAATATGTTCTAAAAAAACAATTAAGTTGAATAAATATATATGAAAATTTTATATATAAGGTTTTATTTCGTATTAGAATCAATATATATGTACATGGATTCTAATATAAATACATATATGTAAGTACTCTGATACATATATGGATTCACATAAGAATTTCAATTTGGGTTTCTTCATTGATGCACTTTACAGTTTTTATGCAATAGCTACCTTTTATCCTCTAAATATATATAAGAAAAGGAAAAAAAATCATTCGTATATTCTGACGGCGTGCCAAATTGAAAGTAAAAGAAATGGATTAACCATACGTGAGACGATATAATTCTGACCTATGACACTGCGGCATGAAAAATTCTAACACCCGAATCGTGTCGATTCATCGACAGCATTTTCTGCTTTCATAACAATTAACTGGGGGTAATTTAACATAAATTTACAATGTTTAATGCTGGTGAAACAGTGGCGCGCAGTGACTCGAATAGCGACTGATGGTTTATTTTGACAATTTCAAATATACTCGATTTTGTTGCATTCAATCCAATCATGCAAAATTGAATTGCGTTTTATTGCGATGGTCAGAGCTCAACTTTACAAGCCAAATTATAAAACATGAATTTTATTTTAATAAAAATTTTCAGTTCACTGATGCATCGGTCGCAAATAAAAAATTGGTGAGGCGAAAGATGTTTTGTCGTGATATATTGTCTATTCAAATTGTGATTTAAATTTTAAATAGCGCCGGATATAATTTATTCTTTATGTCAGCCCTAGTAAAATATGTAATTGGGTGATTTTTACAAGGAAGAATAGTAATTTGATTTGACTAGCAGAATTAATCTTGGAATATTTGTTGTAAAAAATAAGCAAGAGTGTTTGAACTGGTATTGATTGCATAGCTAATGACATTTTCTGTTTGACGTATTAGACCGAAAATTAAAAGTACACACGGCTGTAGGACTCAATACGCTTTAATTAATCTGCCGTCGGATAATACATGGTGTTTATACTTGTTACAACGTCAAACAACTTACCAAAGAGAATTAATAGCATTAATTTGTGACCCACTGCATTTCAACATTTCCACGAATGGCTTTTGTACGATTAAAATTAAGGTATTAACTTTACTTTTGACACACAAAAGAAAACGCATTTATCTAACCAGTGCGAATTTACGTGCATCAACAACAACCACTAATCTCATAGAAATCTTGTAGATATCTAAAAGGGTCTTTATCCTCAAAGTTCATTTCATCCTGAATCAGTTTCATGTATCGAATGGAATCGACTATCATCCGAGTTCACTTTCGTCCCTCATTTCTTATTGGTCAAATTTTTCGATAGAAATATTAATAATTTAATTAATTATAAGAATTAAATCAACTTCGTTCCATTCTTCTTTATAAAAATTCTATTGCATTCTTCAGATAATTATAAATGTTATTTTGATCAATAAATTACTGATTTTCAAAAATTTTATTGTAAATAATTAGAATCCAAAATTCAAGTGACGAGTGTAGCGTGTATGTATATATATAGCAGATGCTGCTTGAATTCGAATTAAAGGAAAACATTAATACCCAAAAATCGACAGCTGATTTAGCCTGATAAAAAACTTATCTTTATCATAAGACCATAATAATATTTATAAATTCCCAACAAATTCGCAAATACTGGTCCGGGCCGAAAAAACTAATCAAAAGACTAAATTATCAACTTCGCGATTTGTATTTATAAGTACGTCCTTGACCGGGGAGAGGGAAGGAGGAGATTCATGTTAATTTAGATCATACCAGAATGCGAGAACAAACAAAAAATAGAGATAGAAGTGACTTTACCGACTGATTTCTCATTTTTTCTATTCATTAAACAAAAATATAATTAAACAATAATACAAAATGAATTTATTTTAATGTTAATGTTGAAGACGCTTCTCGTCCAGGAGAAACTTGTTGTCACCAACAAGTGCATGTATTTTGTGTCATACTTTATATTCAACTTTATATGTAATTTATTAGACAAAACCTAACCTTTGGTTTTGCTTTTTCAAATTTGAAAAAATGTTTTTAAAATTCGTCATCTAAGCTGTATCTTTCTGTCTTTATCTTTTGTCCATAATCTTTCTTCTCACTCAATCAATCAAATCATTTGAATCAATCAGAAACCAAATGAAAAGATTAGAATAACCAATTATAATGTGATATCTATAGCACGGCTTGATTGAGTTGGGTTTCTGAGAAAAAATTTTTAAATCAACTATACAGAGGTAATTATGATAGAACAATCATACGGGACCGCAAAAATGGACAAAATTTGTCAAAATGGACTGTTGTTCGAACTATGCGTACTGTTCAGGTTACAGTGCACCGGTACAGTCTGAAAAGTTAATTTCGTACTGTTAACGCAACAGTCCAACTTGTTAGTATAACCTAGTAGACATTAATCGGGTGTTTGTAGGGCTTGTACTGCTTTCCCCTATAGGGGCCTCATAGGGCGAGCAAGCCCTATAAACGCCCGATCAATTTCTACCATGGTAACTACCTAGACTGTTCTAATAACTGTTGAACACAGAACAGTCTTGAACTGTACTTTTTTACAGTTCAGGACTATAACAACAACAGTTCAGATAGTTCGAACGACAGTCCATTTTTCTTAGTGCATGGACAATTACAAGCGTGCATATGATAATCCAGTGGTGCATAGAAACATCCGATGAAATAGCATACGAATGTTCCATGGCGACTCAATCTATTTAATCATTACAATTTTGTAATGCAAAAAACGTTATGAACTTCAGCTTTATCGTGTTATTATAATGATGACTGTGAGTGGAATACAGTAATCCATCTTAAAAAAGTTGTATGGAGGATTAAGTTGGCCGCGCATCGCACTGTAAAAAAATATGTAATCTGGTTGCATCGCTATACTAAATATAGGAGAATTTTACTCAAAACGTGTGAAATTATAACAAATGTAGTGTAATTTTACACAAAAATTGTAAAATCAACCTACATTTAGTATATTTTTATATGTATTTTTTACAGTGCCGACCGTTGGACAAGTTCATGCGTAACCACTTCATTTTTGACCGTTTGTTGCTTTATTATTGACAGGTGAAAATGTGCAGTTAAAAATTGAAAAATTAAACTAGTGAAATAAAAAATCGATGAAATTGTTCTTTGAGTGGTGTAATAATTATTAATTTATTTTTTATTTATTTATCTAGACTAAAAAGTTGCAGTGCTTTAAACAAATGTTAACGTGTTTAAGATTCGTGTTCATCAAACACGACTAGAGTTTTGCAGTGAAAGCTCATAACAGAGTTTATGATTATTTAATTACAATAAACATATGACAAGTAATAATAATATATTACAGCCTTGGGCGCCACTGGCGCTCGAGGTACGTACGACATTTTACGCGTCAGATCAGCGGGTCGTAAGTGGAACTATGGTCGTAGTGAAACATGGTTAGTTCCACTTTTGGCCGCTGATCTAACGCGTAAAAATGTAAAAGAAATGAAAGTCGACAAATTAATTCTGTAGCTGCGAGGAAAAACCAGTTAAGTGTATATGTAAATCCTATAACACTTAAGGTAGTTCTAGCAAAAAGGCGTTTATGTCAGAATTTCATAAAATTTGAATCACGTGTTCTATTCAGTAAAAAACATTTGCTAACAAAATTTTAGAAAGACTGA
>JAPYZS010001286.1:0-18091 GCA_030522925.1 Trissolcus japonicus | reverse complement strand
CTTAAAATACATTGAAATCCAAAATTTTCTCGATACTTTTTCATTTTGAAAACAAGGCCTCCGAGCGCAAGTCTGGTTATTGCATCCGACGCTTCAATTCTTATGATAAGTTTACTAATGAATTTTCTCATTTAGTAATTTCAATTTTTATCTATTTACCCAGGGGTTTTTCCGCATAAGGAATTCCGTACCACGCCTCGACCTCTTTGTCTGTTGCGGTATTCAAGGTCAAACCTCTGACAAAGCCGGTTTTGATCCGAACAACCAGCGGATCGTTTCCGGTTTGTGCATTAAGAGCCTCGTACCGCGGAAGCTCCTCCTCAACGTCCATCGGTCGGAATTTTTTTAATTCTTCATGCGTCAAGTCCACGTGATGTCTGCCTCTGTGCGAGGGTATACACCTGCAGAAGTTGACGTTCAACGCCAAGAAAAAACAGAATACCAACAGAGTCTCCGCATCTAGCGCGCTTCTTCTACGACTTTTCAACATTTTATCTGAAAACATATTTATTTTAATTTAGTCGATAGTCGCAAAAATATAGCATATTTAAATATTATTACAGCATTGACAAATATTTATCTAAAAACATCCTCGCATTAAATATTAATTACCAAAGGGTAAGAAGAATAAGTAAGAATATCTCTTGGACAAGGTCAGTATTTTGTCGATCGACTTATCGATTGGATATTAATTAAAAAAAAATTAGTAGATTAGTGAATTGAGTTTGGCGCAAGAAAATGTAATTTGTTTGCATCAGTCGGTAACTGATTCCTATGCGACTGTTCGGAACATAATGGATGCCAAATGCAACATCTCTGCACAGCGTTTGTATTAATTTGTCATCCTTCCAATGCAGCGCCAATGATAACAATAATTGACGGAATAATTTCACTCGGCGGGCGCAGTTGCCATTGTTCGACGCAGCTGAGCTCGCGTAATGATAACAGTTAGATGCTGCAGGAAAGCGAGTTGGAAATCAATGCAACGCAGTGAAACTATAATTCGCCATTAATTTACATTTTCATCAGCGAATCCTTTCCGATAATATTGCTTTACTTCACTTAACTCAAAATGCAATCTGGGATATGAGATTAGGACATTTTTCCCAATAGGAAGTTGATAAGAAAAGTTGATCAAAGGAGTTCATGCAATCCAAGAGATTCAATTTGAAAAAAAAAAAAAAAAAAAAAAAACTAAGAATAGTAACGTGCACACGTTTTGTATAGTATGAAAGAGAAATTTCTTCAAGGGAGTGTCTGACTAAATTTACATTCTACTACTTGTTGTACTGAACTGCAGTATTTGCAAACAAGCTTAATTAATAAAGTTTATTATCAAAATGTGTGTATTTCTCACCTTGCTGAGTGTTTTAGTATGATGGATCGTGTTGTACAGATTAGGAATGGAAGAATATCACCTTCCCCGATCTCTCTGACTCCTAGCAAATTGAGGTCTCGGCTCCTTGTCTACATCATCTATTCCTTCGCCATGATTCGCCTGCAAACAAACGATATGCACGGTAATTAGTTTCCGTTCATCAATTTCAGATGATACACTCAAAAATATTAATTCATATCGCAGAACAATACAAAACTGCGAGGTACATTTTTAAATCCAGATCACACGTTGCAGTTCAAGTGAGCAATGCAACTCTATTATGCGCGAGCGAACTTATGCACAACTGCGACATGACTTTTTTGAGTCAAAAAACTCTGCCTTATCTGGAACAACGAATTCATAAGCGAATAATCCAAGAACGTCTAATAAGTCCGCCCCACTTTCTGCATTCATTTTAAATTACCACGTGCCACGAGACTGCAAGTTATTCATTTAAATTTATGGCCATAGCCATTTTCACTATTTCGTGACTACTTTCCGAAGAAAGTACCGCTTCATGTGTTCAAGTTATGCCAAAAGTTCATAGTAGTGAAAAAATATCACTACTATGTCTTTTTAAATAAAGACCATAAGTGTCTCCATTTAAGCTATTGAGGCATCTTCAATTCAGACACTCAAAACTCTTTTAGACGCGACAATATACTACTACTAAGACATACATTATGACTCTTTTTCTCAGTATTTTGAAGTCGTTTTCAAAAATAATTAAGATAATCAACATTTTTTTTTCAAATGTTTAAACGTTATAAATTTGAAAACTTTAGATATACTTCAGACAATTTTGTTAATTTAAGACACTCTTTTTTTCAGTGCGAATACTGCATGATTTGCATTGGAAAACACGCAAGAATGCAGGCGCAAATTTTGGAATAAACAGAGCTTATTTCAGGTACTTGACGACCTGTCGTGAAGATCAGTTTTACAATGTAAGACATGTAGAATGAATCATTAATGAAGAATTCCATGAAATAATTCATTAATAAATTTTAAATATACTTTTTTCTCAACCTTTTTTATTACCACCTTTATTTATTTACCTTCGATATTTTGATATTATCATTGATTCAATAAAAATATTTAGTAACAATAATAATATTTTCCTATATTTGACGCAGGTTATAATTTGGAAAATCGTAAACACTAGGCAGGTTTTTTCAGCTGCAGGTCATTAAGTACCTGGAGCGAGCTCTGCTTGTATGACGTCATCTGGACGTCCGAACACTAAAACATTGAAAAAATCAGTTATTTTTTCCGGTTTTTGATCCCATCAAACTAGTTAAAAAATAATTCCCTTTTGTTACTTTTTTAATTTTGTTCAGCTCGGTGAGACAGCTATTATTTAAAAAACTATGATTTCATTAATCTATCATAGTATTTTTGCAATAGTGGCATTTGTTGTCACGAGAAAAGAACACACAGCAGTTTCTTTCAGAATTTTTTTCGGACTTGACCAGAGACACTGCTGTGTCTCCTGATACGCTAATAAATGTTGAAAATTCCGAAATCATATCGCAGTGAGTTGCGCATTGTCTTGAAATAACATATCAACTGCAGACTGAATGTCGTCACTCGTGAAATGTTACAAATGTTACCGCGAAGCACTTCATTTGTAACGTTCTAATTCCGTCGTTCGTTGTTGCTCTCTATAATGGAACTTTGAACTATAAGTGTCCAATCAGATCTGGTTCCATTTCGTTTCTGGATTAGACTGCTCGATTAACTACTCGAAATCTATTATCACTCCTTCAGACCAAAGTATTTTATTAGATGAAATTTTGAATTTACACATTCCTCCAGCAATGTTTAATAAAAATTGATAGCTTTGAGAGTGATGTACGAAATGCAGCTTAAATGGCTTTTAATAATCTTTTACGAACTGGACGGCGAGTAAATTAAAAAAGAAGTTTTACTGCGTATAAATTGTTCTCATATTTGACGTCACTTTTTTAATCTTAATTTTCACAAGCTCGTATTTCAAATTATTTCTCCACTCCAAAACCCCCGCGAGTGTTTTCTTTATTTCGTTACTATTTCTTTATTAGAATCTTCTCGCTGGAATGCTTTGCATATTTTAAACTTTGCACAGTTCAACGTTTGATTTAATCCCAACGATTTTTCATTCTGGCTTCTTTGACTTTAATATTGCAAAAGATTCAATTGGGTTTATGATGGTGAATAAATGGCTGTGATAACTTTTGAAACTATGAAGAAGAAAAAAGGGAGAAACGAGCATTAAAACTTTATAACAAATTAATCCAACGTAAAGTAATCCTGGACTGGCAAAGTCAGGTTTATTTGCGTTGGCGTGTGCACACCAAACAGACGTGTGCATTTGCATCCGCAGTGAGCGAAGCTTTGCTCGTGCTGACAAACTAGGTACGTTTCGCGCAAGGTCCGTTTGCACACCTGGCGTCTGGTCAGCATTAATTTTCACATTCTCCCTTGTTTTTTTTTCTTTGTAAACCTAAAAAAACATGTTTGATTTTCTAAAAAGCAAAAGAAAGAATAAAAATAATTTTATACTATTTGGCTCCGGTTCAATTCGGCTGTATTCGAATACTGCCAAATAAAAAAAAAAAAGAGAAAAAAAAACACAACGTAACTAATCAATTTGAAAGTATAATTACGTAATGCGTTGTACGGCGTCCGAAAGGAGTTTCAAAGGCCTTGCAAATTATTCTGCGAATTGTGTACACGCATAAACACGTAAATTTCTGTAGTGACTCTTTACATTTAATTCGTCAGCGTGATGAATGCAAATAGCGACCCTTCATGATACTTGACTCGGCCAGTGTTGTCGAGCGCTCAAAATAAATCCCCTTTTTTTTAACCGTGTGTTTTTACTTTCGGATGCAACTTGTGACTGAAATATATATTGTGCGTCGTAAAATATTGTTACTATTGTGTTAACAGATTTGTTTACATTTTTTAATTCTTTCATAATTTTTACACATTGGGTAATTGTAACACTTCTAAAATTAAGCTTAATATTAATATTTTTATTATATATAAGAATGGAAACTTAATAATGATTTCAATCGTTATTTAAATTTCTCTCTCAAAGTGTGTAGGTATGTTTTTGTGATATTAGAATTTTTCAAAGTAAGCGTGTTAGCTACAAATCTTCAACAATTGTTATTAACATTAAACAATTGTAATTTTCAAAATGTCACAGTTTTTTTTACTACGTCAAAGTTACAAATGATCCTGATTGTTTATTTTTTGTTATTTTTTTAATTGAGTGCAAGTACAAAAGTACTTTTGATCGAATAAAATAATGAAATCACAAATTAAATAGAGTGAAAGGAGAATGACGTCAAACAAAATACATTAAACAGTTCAGCACTCGGCCAACTTTCGGGTCATAAAGCCGTAACAAAAGCAAACGTCGACGGATTTCGGAAAACTCGTCGAGCGTGAGAACGATCGAATCTTTGACGGCTACACAAATTTGGCAATACGTCATATCACGTTCATCTAGTAGCCGAGCAGAAGAGAGAGCAAGTCCGCAACATATCTGCAGTCTAGGCCACATTTACATAGTTTGAGTAAAACTCTATCATTGAACTCACACATGCTTTTCAATTCATAACATGCCTTTAAATAGGTATTGGAATATGCACACCTGTGGTTTTTTTATCTACAAAATCCACCGTACTGTGGACAAAACAGTTTGAATCATCATATTAAAAAGAGGAAGGATACAGTTTTGCAGCTCAAATTTTAGTTTCTTTTTTTATTTTGATTTTTTTTGGCTCTTCCAAAATCATAGGGCGTTTATTAAATTTGAAAACTCAATACGAATGACATGTTGTCAATAATAACCGCGATACTTATAACGTAACTCAATCACCGTATCCGAAGCTGAGAAACACTCCATTTTAATAGGCCCGCAGTTCGTCAAGGTCTATGAGAATATTGATAACGCATGGCCCTAACGAGTGTAACGTCTGCAAACACGGGAACAATTGGCGCTGGTGTTTGCTTTCTGATTTTTGCCTCGGTCGACGATCAACTGATATTCGTTCAAACGGAATATAGGCACTCCATTCATTACGATTTATTTGAACTCGCAACTTAACTCGGATCTATGGTTGCCGCCTTTTGAAAGGCGTAATTGTGACTTATGAAAGTCTAATAAAATTGTGTTCTTCATTCCTGTCCAATTCAGCTCGTTTTTCGCGCTCGTTAACATTTTTTTCGTTTGATTAGAACCGGATAAAATAATAAATGTTTTTACTAATTTGAAGGTTAAGGAACGTTTCACTTGTATACCAATGTCTAACTTTGTATTAAAATTAGTTCAAGGCGAGACAGGTTTAATGACATTATAGAGCTAAAATTTAACCTCAACGTACTCATAATTAAAAAAATGAAGGAAAAATTTGTTTTATGTTTGTGAAAGTCGTGATTAGGATTCGACTAATGATGTAAATGCGTTTCCGCTGTTCGTCGTGTAAGATTGCGAATGAACCCTTTTGCATGACGGCGCGTAGATAATAAAGACAATCCACGCGTTGGAGCATCGGTTGTCTTGCGATTTCAGTGATATAGACAGACGTGAATTCAGACCCATGGTCCTTGACCCGGTTACTGTAACCGACCCAAATATTGACCTAACCCTCCGTGCACGGTAAAACCAGTCTTTACAAAGTTGTTCAAGTGAAAGATCTTATCTTTCTGGAACCGCGAAACTGTTCGCGCTTGTAACAATCGCTGTCTGGTATAACGATCCGTAATGAAGCTTCTGGCATATATTTAAATCAAGACAAAAACCTGTGGCAGAAACGAAAAAATGATAGTGGATAGACGGATATGCTTGTGGATGAGAATGAGAGATTGACGATCCCACGGAAATAAACTCTTTATGCAGATATAAGTAGCCTATATTTACTACTTTTGCGAGAAAACTTTGCGTTATCCAATGAATGTGGTTATTTTAAGTCACATTATTCGAATATCCAATTTGAAATAATCAATTTCGTTCATCTGGCTGGGTTATTTTTATCGGAAGCCAGTTTGTTGAACAAACTTTGTTCGATATCAATTTTTATTCCTCTGGTTTTTAGAGTGACGAATATTTCTCTCGATTGTATGTAGTTATTTTAAAACTAGAATTGCAAGTTGGGAAACGCAACTCTGCATCTTTAAGTGTTCTTGAGAAAAATTTCATGCGTCGTGATGCAGTTTCTTGGTGGAAAGATGTAGAGCATTTTGTCGAGTCATTATATAAGCAAGATGGTGAGGAGTGGTATTTTGTTTCCGTAACGAGAGTGGGCCATTCGGAAGGAACGTTTCGAGCGACAGCGTTGCGAGATGTGCTTATTTGCCGAATCAATATAATAATGGCCAGAAAGTGCGACTGGTGGTGAGATTACAAATTGCTTCCTCCCCGTTGTTGAAAACAGTTAATGAACATTTAGCTAGAGCCAATTGTGAATTGTCAAGCTGTCATTCATGTCGACACATTTAACGTTTGTTATAAACAATACCATTGAATGGAAAGTTTACTGGAAATCAGCATATGGAAATTGATTTTCAATTAAGTTATAAACGGAAAATCGATGGTCACATTCAAACATTTTCGATCCGCAACTTTTTGCAGGTTCACAAAAGCCAACCGATTGATTAATGTGTTTTGTATCTAAGGGTAATTAAATCTTGACACAATTTCTTTTTATACGTGGCTAATTAGCATGCTACGAAAACCATATTTTTAATTCAATTATCATTACGTAAACAAGAATGATATTGTGCCGTTTGCGAATCTGTATATGAAAAGCTCGTGTCAAATTAATTACAAAATCAATATTTCAATCAAATTTTGCACTGCTTGCACCCAATGTTCGTACTGCGTGAACCATTTCTGTCAAATTATAAATGGATGTGTCCGATGGCATAATGTCAGAACAATTGCGTCCTTTGATTTCAACAATATTTCTACTTTTGATCGATTCAAATTTGAATATTTCGATTTATTAATTTATTGTAGTAAGTATTCAAAGGAAAAAAATAGTAAGAACAACGTATTGTTCAGATTTTTTATCAATAAATTGATAACATATTGTCCATACATATTTTATACAGAAGACATTTTATTAATATGATATACAAATTGAAAACAAACAATATTGATTGACAAATGAACGATATATGACCTTTCATCATTTTTATTATTCAACGGGTTACTTATTTTAAAATTTACACATATTTTTTCAGGATAAATAATCAGTAACAATTCAAAAAACGAAATAAAATGTCACGTGAATGAACTTGTCTCATACTCCAAAACAATATGTTGAAAATTTTCAATAAAAGTTATTTTTGTTCAAATATGAATTGTTAAAACTTAAAATTAGCTCAAGAGCGAGATTTTTTATTGCAGGAAAATAAATGACAAATTTCACTGTTTATCATGCAAACGAAAATATCTGGCTGTGAATAATGTATAGTCGAGCGATGAATATATTATATTCACGCCTTTTGCTTACATTACAGTTTACAGCAATGCAAAAATGAACGGAATTGATCTTGCGCTTTCAACTCTGGACGAGAAATTAGAATAATCATATATAATACGATAACACAAATCAACCAGCATATCAGAGGCAATGCAAATATTGATACGGATTTTGGAAATAATGTTATCTTCTACATTTTAAAAAGTGACCATTTTTCTAAACAAATTGTTACCAAATATGTGCCAAAATTGTCCACTTTTCACAAAAATGAAACTTTGACTTATTTAAAGTTAGAGAGTTTCCAAGTAATAATTATTTGTTTTTTATAGGTCATATTTATAAAACCATATATGTGGTCATTGATTTTTTATCAAATTATTTTATAATTTGCATCAGCATCAGCATAAATGGAAGGACTGGGAAGGAATAAACGGAAGAAATAATAAATAAATAGTAAGAATAAGTATTAAATGTTTTTTTTATCCCCCATTAAAGAAGTTCTATTTAAAGACGCGACATTAATTGTGTTATAATGATATCAACATTTTTGCAGGCCAAGTCGACGCGATATATATATTCGTCTCGATCGCGCCACTAAATAATTCAGTTGCCCACAAACCAAATTACTGCATTTAAAAATAACGTTTGTTTCTAAATTATCAAAATCTCGCTTTACCGAAGTGCGACTTTTTCGCCGTCGTTTTGCCACATATCAATCGTTATTGGTGTCATTATAAAAAAAAAATAATAATAAATAAATAAAAATAAAAAAAATTGACAGTGAAAATCTTAACACCAAGGAATTAATATCACTTCGTTTATGCAGGTCGTTTGCAAAAACCCGTCGCATTATATTTGCATAATATATTCGTACACATGGCTGCGCGGCTATTATACATGCAAGAGCTTGTATAGCATAGTGTTTTAGGTACTTAGTCGGTAATTGAGTATCTTTCACTAGACACGAAAATTATATCCCGCTGAAATTCTAGCAAATGATATTATGATTTTCAATAGAAAGGAAACTTTAGAATCTAACAAATAAGGTGGAACAATAATTTTCATCATATTTGATATACAACAGAGTCATCAAACTAATTTTTATGACGTAATCATTTAACTGGGATGGCTAATATTGACCTGGCGAATTTTATTTTCATTGCATGGATTTACTTTTAGTTAGTGACCTGATTGCCGTCGTCAAATTCTTAAAAAATGTATGTATTTTTAAATTTGTTTCCAAATATAAACATATATTTGCTGTTATTTATATCTTTCGCAAGTCAATCGGAGTTATTTTTTGCGCTAATAAACACAACAGTATACTATCATTGATGTTAATGTCAACAGATTTGGACAGGCAAGTTCGAACTACATCATATTTACATGAATTCAAATTTGATAATTCAGTCAAGTTAAAATTTGTCTCGTAATTTTGACATGTCGAAAATGAAGGTTTCGCGATTAGGAAAATAAAAACGGGGAATGTAATTAAAATATATACAGTTTGTTTTATAAAACAAACGGTTGATTCAGTGTCAACAAAATAAACAACTCCTCTGCAAATCACTAGGGACAACTAAAACCTGGAGGATGAAAAAGTAATAAAAACTGTCTCTTTCTTATTGTTTTCCAAACCATTGAAACCTTTAACTGGTATGCCAAAAAGAAAGAACGAAGAGAATTTGAAGCTAGGAGTTCAAGAAGATGGAGAGAGAGGCGAAGATTTGAACAGGGTATCGTAAAAAATAGAGTACCTCTAGGGTTCGGGTTTTTAGTGTGTAGTGATGTTCGGACTGAGATTGAGAATGAGAAACATGACACTGAGGATAGTAAAAATTTTCCCATCCTTGATGATATAAAAATTTTTTTTTTTTTATATTTTCAAAATATTTTAATATGACATTCTTTTCTCTAAAATATACATCATGTCTGAGGCATTTAGCTCGGTGACATATGTAACATAATATACTCTCCACAAACAGGTAAGGGACACTTATGCATTTAAATACCGTAGTAAGTGTCTCTTAACTTTTTGTGCACAGTATAATTATCCAAAGCATATTTGTCTGGGATGATTATTTAGTTTAGTTCCCCAGATATTATAGTTTTTGGTAATTTTGAATTTAAAAAACGTCTACAAAGCAAGTCTGGTATATATTCATCTGCAATTTTCACAACTGCTTATAGGTAAAACGTGTTCTATCTCTCCTTGACTGTCACGAATAAATTTAAACAGTAAATGAAATTACCCTTATTGGCAAGTGATCCTCGTTTGTTTTTGAAACGTTTCAAAATTATAACGATTAGATTATATTATTATATTATCCGAAAATATTTTGTAAACAATAAATTAGGATAAAAAAAAAGATTACATTTGAAATTGAAAATAATATTCCTTGTCAGTAAAAGTTTAAAATAAATTGGGCGAACCACTTTTCGCGTGAGAAATCTTAATTAAATTTTAATTTTTGGCGACTATGTTGTGTTATAAATGTAACTCTTAATAAAATAATTATTTTCATTTCAATTTAGTAAAAAATAATATTCATTATAATAATTATAAAAGTTGACGAGAAAAACGTGACTTATTTAATAGAAAGGTTGCTGTATCATTAACTTGAAATAGAGTTGAAATTCCGAAAGTTTTTCATACAAATTTTGATATCATATTTTTCTGATGTAATTTTTTCCCACAAATCTAAACTTGTACTCAAATTTTGATTTTTATTGACAAAAATTGGTTTTTTGAAAGAAAAACCGAATTTCTAATTTTAAGTCCTATCGATTTTGTTGATGGTTTTATAAAAATAAAAAATTACTGGAATAAATATTTTCCCTTTGCTCTTTTTTTACTCAGAAATCCAAATTCGAATTTTACAATACATTTACAAAAGGTAAATAAAACCATGGATTCATTATTAAAGCTCGTTTTTTGGCAAAAAAGTGAAAACGGCAATGCAAAATGTTTCCTCTGTATTGTAAAGTTGGAATTAAAAAGTTCAATTCTGGATTTACCCCCTCCCTCAACATGTTTTAACCCATTAAGCTTCTCTGAAGCAAAACTCTGGAGTGCCTCATTAACTTAGGAACCTTGTGTTGCAACTTGTCTCATCTCTTGATAAGATTGTATTTTTATTCTCTTAGTCTTGCCTTTTTGGGGGAAAAAGACCCGATGATTATATTCCTTATAACCAAGATCAAAATATTGTCGAATATATTAATAAAAATATGAACATCCCACAAAGATAAATCCGAGACCGCTCAGAAATTTGTGCGTAGCCACTTTCTGCTGAGTTCACTTTCGTTTTTGATTCCGTGAAGTTGATTGGATAATTCACCTGGGGGCAGTTTGAATTTCTTATATACAAATTTTCGATTAAAAAACAAATGGTATTATTGTGATTCATTACAGAATGTTTAATATTGAAATTAATGATATTTTTTATAACCGACTTTTAATGTTTAAAACTTTTATTATTGTCTGATTTTCCGCTATTTGATTTATCATGAAATCATACACGGTGTATGATTTACCATGAAATCAGATAATTGTTCCAGATGGAAGTCATTTCAATACAGTAGCGCCATTTAAAGAACGAATTTTTCAATAAAGCTTGAAATTTATTTATTCGTGATATTAAAATAATATGCGAATAATCATAAGTTGTTCATAATAATTATAATTCACAATTAAACACGCGCGTTTTTCTCTAATATAATTCTAAAATGTGATTCTAAATTTGGATTAACGTATCTGGTTATTTACACAGGTTTGATGGTATTTATTACCCCCCGATACCATCCATCAGAGTAATATTAGCATGGTGCAATAAACCTGACACATCGCAAAAATTATTGACTAGCGCATTATCATGATGAAATTATTAATCCGACCGCAAGTTAAAACAAAATCATAACCCCAAATATTATTCTGAATGAATACGTTATTCAATTATTTCAACATTGTGATTACTCAAACGTGCAAATGAATAAACGATATAACTCAAACGTGCCTCCTTGATGGATTCGAATTGTCTTCCAAGTATAGTTGTCAATAATTTTTTTATTGGTTAAGTAATTATTATATATAAGTGCATACTCAGATATCTTTCAAACTTTTAGTTTAGTAAATGAATTCTTTAAAATTGCAGACTATTATACCTAAAGAAAAACTCATCAATCACGATGACGTATACTGAATTAAAATTATTGTTAATAAGATTAATGTGTAAAATACCAGATAGATATGCCTGTAAAAGAACATCCAGAAATTGATCCAACCCAATTCTAGCCTTATCACATTTCAGTTTGCAGTTAATTAATCAAAATTTTAGACTCGAGTTTGGATAACATCAAAGATTGAATTTATTATTTCGAATCGGAAAAAAGAATTGTATATTTTGGAATTGTATACTATATAAATCGGATTATCAAGCGCATTGCAAAAAAAATCATGTTTGATTAGAACTTTTTGTGGTCCGAATTGTAACAGTCTCCTAATAAAAATATTCGTATATTGGTCATATCGACGCTCCTTACCAGCGTTCCCAGACGTACGGTAACGATCGTACATATACGATAATTTAGATGGTTGTACGATCTGCCGGCATCGCACAAAAAATGTACGATAACCGTACTGTAATCGATAAATTTTTACGATATTTTCTTTTTACCAAAAATGTTCTACAAAAAATAAAATAAATATTTAATATATTATTCAAAATATATTATTCCCGCTTTTCTGAATATCTTCAGATACGTCTCCCCATTCGTCGAATATTTGATATGAATGTTTGGCAAACTTCAAAACAAATGTAAACAAACAACAGTGGAACGTGGTTGTTTTTTTTCAGTTTTCCAGTTATTCATCATTTTGTTGGGCGATTAACTTGTGTTTTTTACATAAAGTGATGAAAAAAAGAGTAAAAAAATTGAAACAATTTACCCAGTTTTGGATGAAAACGGCAAACAAGTAAAAATTTTTGATTGTTTATTGTTTGTGAAAAAACCAAGTAAGTTCTCAAAGGTCATTGATTTTATGTACATGTGCTCAAACTATAGACTAAATTTTTGCATCATTTTTTTAGGTAATAAAATTATTAAAGTACCATCGACTCTTTTGAAAAGCGAAGATTGTGGCACAAGTTCATCGAGCTTGATCAATCAAATCCGTGTGAAGAAGTTTTTAACACACGACAAGCGTATGTGCATCTTGGACAAAAGGGAACCTTAAAAAAAAAAAAAAAAAAAAAAAAAAAAAAAAAAGAATGGGTGGAGAGACTTCTGAGTCCGATCACTCAGACGATTAAAAAAATCGTGATCCTGGTGCGAAGAAAAAAATCTCGTATCTCGATCAAAAAAGCGAAACAGAAACATCGAACGCAGCGGCAACATTACATTACATTTACTATGGAAAATGTAATGTATCGATGTCATTAGAATTAAACGTCATCAAAAAGCATTCCAATGGCGCTAAACATAGAGAGCACTGTACTCATATTCGTCCAGAAGTCCACAAAACGTTGACATCGTTCGTAGCTTCAGTGAATACAAAAGTAAAAGAAGCTGAAATAAAACTTTCAGGATTTTTGGCAGCCCACAACGTGTCCATTAAAATCATAGATTACCTCAGCGAACTTTGGAAAGACGTTCTTGTGGATTCAAACATTGCCCAGGAGATAGATCTGAAACGAACAAATGCTACTGCAATAATACAAAACGTCATCGGACAAACTCAAAAGGAGAAGCTGATTAAGAAATTGACGTCGGAGAAATTTTCAATAATGTCGGACGAATCCATGGATATGGCAGCTGTAAAAAAGCGTGCATCCTAGTGCGCATTTACGATCCGAAAGTTGGAAGAATTGTGAGCTGTTTGTGGGATTTGACTGTTTTCTACAGTAGAGAAAAAGCCCAAGCTAATGAAAACATACACGCTACTAGAGAACATCTGTACGAAACAACGAGTTTTGACCAACACGGGATTCATCGCGACAATGTCATCGGTTTTGGTTCAGACGGTTGCAGCACATTGGTCGGCTGCCATAACTCAGTTTTTTCAAGTTTTCGTGAGCATTTTCCTAGAATTTCATTAATGAAGTGTCTCTACATTCTTTGGTATTGTGTGCTAGTGAAGCATGTAAAACATTACCAATAGTTTGTGAAGATTTGATAAGGAATTTTACGATTACTTACGCACTGCCAAAGTTCACCAACTTGAACAAATATTTTCAATCCGAAAAAGTTTTGATCACAGATGTTCATGTTAAAATGGTATTCCCCCTGAAGGACCTTATTCTTACATTCATGCAGTGAGAATATGTCTCACGAACAGGGTTTCGGGACATCAACCCCGGAGACTCGTCCAAATACTTGGCACTTCAAAATTTATGTTTAGGAGCAGCACTAATGTGATAACTCGAGAAAGATTAAGTCAAACGACAACCCGACCTCATCGGGTTGTCGACGAGGTCGGCCTTTATTTTGACTCTACAAAAAGCTTTGTCTTGTAGCAGACAGAAGGTAAACCCCTTCGATCGTCCCACTAGCTATGGCGGTGCCAAGGATTGGTCCTGATGACAACACATCTCTCCAAAAATTAGACGATGAGTGGAGACAACTGCCGCTCATGGAATTTCCGAAAGATACTACTGAAGAAGAAACCGAGGTTGACATCTTTTGGCACAAAGTATAAAATATGATTTCTAAACAAAATAAGTAAAAACAGTAGTCTCTTAAAAAATAAGAAACTTTTTTGAGATTCGATGGACGAAAGATTATTCAGCAAGGTAAAAATTAAAAAAAATTTTATACATTTGATTACTTATTTCTCGAAAAATTTTCATGATTTTTTATGCTTGCAGGTAAATTTGACCAAAACGAAGACGCAAAATCGCCTCATAACGTCAACCATAATTGGCACTTTATTGACCAGTGAAATTATCAAAACGCGATTGTTGCAAACGCTTTCAAGTTTGCTTGAAAAGGTGCCCTATAAGCACAAGATATTCAGAGAATATTAGACGGACATAATAGATATTAAGGAATATTAAAAGATGTTACATTTAATGTTCACCTGAAAAATAATTTTGAAATATTCATTTAGGTTTTTGAAATTACATACATATTCTAGAAATGTTATTCAGGCGGACATATGCATAATATTTTTTAATATTATGTGCTAATAGGGCGACTGCAAGTAATTTATATATTTAATATATAATCGTTCGACAGGCCTTTCTAACCTCAAATTGCTGTAAACATACGTCTTGGTGTGATTTTAATGTTCCACTTGGAAAATACAGCTTAATAACAGTTTGTAAGCTGGACTTTTCCACTTTTTTTTATAGTGTAGAGACTGATCGAGAATTTGGCAACACTGCTCCTTACGAAGACTATGCCTCTTTTCAGAATATTAGTAAAAAACATTTCAAACTGATCGATAAACACTCCATCTTGAAAAATTGACGAGTTTTCTTATATTGTTATGCATCGAGACTCAAAAATAACTGAAAAAACATTTACACAACATAAATCAGACTGACTGTTCAACCTCCAAAACACTGACATGTCCCCAACAATTTAAGACGATGGTGACATTCAAATTGGAATTCTTGAGTTCTCGATCCGCAGCATGTAACAATATATTTTTTATAAAATGATAAAGTTAGGTTGTTTTCTTTTATTTCGGATAGTGTTAGTAGTTGATTTTTTTATTTCTTCAGTAGATAGATATCTGACATATAATTTCAGATGTTTGAATTAATGTATTTTTAGATTTTAAGATGCTTTATGACTGGAGTTGAATTTCCAAAATATAGAAAAAAACGAAAGGAAAAAAAATCAAAAATACATATCGATAGAAAATTTTTATCTGAAAATTAACATTGATATGCTGTTCCGTTCCTCAATTAATTTTATTTTCTGATAAAATTGAACTGTATGAATGCAAACATCTGACATTAGACAAATATTTTTAAATTTTGGGATAAAAATCATCGCAATTTCAAACGGCATTTTTAATGTGTGACGCTATTCTAAAATAATTTTATAATATTCATATGGTTATTATGCTCATAATGGAATAATTATTTAAAGATTAAATTATTCAAAATTTAATATACAATTCTTTGTATATTAGGGTCTTCCCTTAACACCACCTTGATTTACGGGACCCACTTTTGAATGAAATGGAATGGTTTTTTGTTGGACTAAAAAAATGTTGTTAAAAACATTTTTAGCAATTTTCAGCGAAACATTTTCAGGAATTTTTTTTTACAAAAATCTCAAATGGTATGTTTTTCACTAATACTTTGAAATAGCATAGTCTTTGTAAAGAACGTCGATATACTGTCAATATATAGACAATGTAGACAATTTTTCATTGTAATGAACTGTTAATGAACAGTCGATGTATAAAAATTGTTAAATCTACATGGACTTTGTATTGTCAATACATCGTCAATACGTCATCATGTTTTGACCGAGTTTAAGAATTTAAACAATTATTTCATATCACAGTAATTTTTTTTACAAAACATTCGATAAAAACAGTAAAAATAGAACAAGCTGAAATATCTTGATGTTAAATAATTTTAATTTATTATCAACATGATTGCATAACATGAAAAGATTTCGTAGAAGGAGAGAGATTCGACTCAGCGAGTTAACTGAATGACAAATTGACACTATGAACGGATTGAACAGGCAGCTAAGATGTGCAATGATATCGGTATGAACTTGAACAGGCGTGCGCCCTGCGGCGACAGGCGTGCGCGGTATCATTCGCTTACTGACAAATGGAATTGCATGACACATCTCTCGAGACGTCCATGCGGTTGATGCGTTTTATAGCGAGACTCGAGCTGTCGATAAAAGTAATCACGTCACGGACGTGTGGCTTCTGTGAAGCCGAATGTTCGGCACAGCCATTTTCTAAATTAAAACATCCGTGTTCAAGTCGCCATCGGCGAAAGGTAGGTAATGAAAAACGCCAGGCTTTTCCCAATTAATCTTTCAACTGCCTCGACTGTGAGTGAAACCACGAATGCACCGAAGAAACGGATGCAACGATAAGAAAGACGCCAACGCTAACACAAACGAGAAAGACGCAGAGGCTGCCAATCTGAGAGGGTGATTTTCTTTGTCGGCTCTTCTCACCTCGGTTTGGACTCCTTAATCGCGAGTTAGTAAAAGTCGTGTGACAACAAACGACGTCCTTTCACAAGACGATAAAAAATTATTGTGAAGCGAAAGTTAGCGTGCATTTCTTCGAGACATCAATTTTCAACTTGAATACGTGTTCAACTATTTTTATACCTGCATGAAATTCAATTTTCTTTACACTGTGGAAACAAACGAGTGACGCGTGTGCACAAACGACTGTTGCGTTTTGATAAACGACTGACTCGCGTGTAGCACACGGCTGACTAGTTTGTAGCAAACGGCTGACTCGAGCGGGTGAAACAGAAATATTAAACGACTCAGACGTGTATACAAACGACTGAGTCGTGTATAAAAACGACTTAGAACGTTTGTGCACATGCGTCAGTCGTTTATATTTCACACGAGACAGTCGTTTATTTCCACACAAGTCAGTCGTTTATACTTTTCTCAGTGTACCTTAAAATGTAAACAAATTGATTCCAATTTGCTTGAGATCTCAGATTAGATAAATAAATGGAAAAGAATTGTTTGGATACTTGTTGCAGCTTCTTTTGGCGACATTTGCCCTCCAATCTAATCAACTTGAAATTCAGATTTGACAAGATCAATAGATAAAGAGATGCCAGTTTGAATCTCACCTTAGCTCGCCTTCAAGACAGTCTAATAAAATTCAAATCAGCTCTTCTTGACATTTTTATTTGACTCGCACACGGGCAACATTAATCGCGATTAATCTTTTCGAGATTGTTTTGTTAGAACGTTCAATTTGAATTGATTGCAAAATTTATTCTTAGATTAAATAAAGTGTAACTTATGTCACCAAATCACTAAAATTTTGTTAAATTTAATAAAAAAATCAAAACAAAAATATCGTCTTTCGATAGTAAAAACTTTATCTAGTTATTTACTTGATTATCAAATAGAGTGTCCAAGTTCCAATTTCCAGTGTTAACCATTTCTGAATTTTTTTCTTTATGTAACGATTGGAAACACAGAGAAACTTCAGAGAAATTTCAAAACGTTTATCGTAAAACTTACGATTCCATCGTAACAACTTACGATT
>JAPYZS010001285.1:0-25497 GCA_030522925.1 Trissolcus japonicus | reverse complement strand
CCACTCATAAAAAACTCTTTCGGAGCTAGATATGATGAGCCGATTGGTCTCTTTCTGAGACTCCCGAACCGTTTTCAAAACGCCACGTTACAATATATAATAGATAAAAATTTTCTGCATTATGAACATTTGTTCATGGCAGAACTGATTTCTCCAGGACTGCTAGCTCCACACAAAGACAATCAAATTGATAGGGCATGTTTATTGGGTATAAACCTATAGCCCGTGTTAAAATTAACAACTTTGGGTCATTTTTAACAAAATGGCGGACATTAGAACAAATATAGCGTTAAAAAGCAGCGTTTTTTCATAGTTTTTCAGCAATAAAAGCTTCAATTGTTTATAAGAACTGTGGGCTATAACTGTATAGCTATTGAACATGCTTTATCAATTTGACTAACTTGAGGTGGAGCTAGCAGCCAGAAACAGTCCTGTCACGAACGAATGCAGATTTCAATTCATTTTATTTAAAAAATATTTATTTACATGAAACAAAAATTCAGTCTTCAAGTTTAAGGTGCATATTATTTAGTAAAAAAATTCCTATTGTCGAAAGATCTTTTAGAATAGTAGAAAAAATTGTTTTCAATGAACTGATTTACCGAACTGTTACAGTGGACTACCCCCTTAATTATTACGAATTGAAAAATAGTGCAACAATTGTACTTGATAAGTGCAGTTTTGAATTTCATTTTTGGAAAATATACGTACTCTGAAAAAAGTATGTAGTTGGCCCCTGTCCTGGGCAAAGACGAGCCCCATTGAGGACAAAGGTTAGGCGCCTTTTTTTTTCTACGTGTATCAAAAAACAGGTAAAATATTAATATCATTACTCTATTACAATTTTACAAATGTGAAAGTCTTCAGAACAACTTTTCATTTAAATACACGGTTTTTTTTCGAATTTGATTCTATGGAATAAACACAAGAGTATTTCATGTTCATTCCACTAAATCTTATAAATACTTTTTCGATTCAAACTGATTGGTAAAAAAGTAAAGAATGGTAAATGAAAAGCGTTAATAAATGACAAATATGATGTTCATGCAGGGTGCGTAGAAAGTTTCGCAACGTCCCAAACGAATAGCTTCACTGGATCATTCCGGAACTTTCCACTCACCCTGTATACTATCAATAGATTGACAATATATTACTTTTATGTTATGGCAATATATGTTTGAATATTTTTCAAATATGGACTATGTATTGGCAATAATATTAGCAATTTTCAAGGACAATAATATATTGTTCATATATTGGCAATATATTGTTCATATATTGGCAATATATTGACGATATATTGATAATATATTGTCAATATATGTTTTATGTATGGATAATTTATGATCCTTGTTACTAGGGATTTGCTGCATATATTTCGCATATATGCCACATATGAAATATTTTTTCATAAGGAGATATTTATTTTGTTAGCCAAAAACGGTATTTTTGCAAAATTCATTTTTATGCATATATGATAAATTATTTTCCGAACTTTTTGTAAGTTATTTATTTATTTATTTCCAAATACAATTTTTTTTAATACAAAAAAACGAAATTCCTATATGTAGTTATCGTATCGACTTCAGTACGGTTTACGCCGTACTCGGCCAATCGGGTACACTGAAAAAAAATGCTACCTTGAATCAAGTATATTTAACTTGAATTTAAAAATAAACTTCATTCAAGTGAAATATACTTAATTTAAGTAGATTTTCACAAGTATATTATATACTTGATGACAGTGTAATATTTTTTTTCAGTGTAGGAATTTTGCACGCTTCGCACACTCAATCAGATTTGTACATTCTAATTGTCAAACTATATGAATTTTTAAATAAATGTAAGTTTAAAACACTTACACTTACTCTCACACTTCAAAAATGTGCGAACGTAAACAAATCAGCCTATCAAAATATAAATTATCAGGCGTGAATTGGCCGCAAACCTGTCAGGGTATCATCAACTTTTTTTTATGAATTTGGTTTTTTTACCGATCAAACTAAGATCTCTAATGAAAAAAACAGGATCAATGTACGATTTGAACTCAGGTCGTCTTAGATGGTATACCACTGTCTTATCCTCAGGTCCACAAGTACATTTCAGTCTATGCTTTTTATTGGGAAAGTCACTCATACGATGGACGTGCATCAAAAATATAGAAAAACATATTTTTAATTATAATTTTGATTATACAAAATATTAATTACAAAATGATCAATTCATTAACATACCCGCTCGTATAATTTAAGTAAACTGAAAATAATCATAATGTAATTTAATTAAAATAACAAGATAGAATTCCGGTCAGGCCCTGAAGAATACCAATGCCCTGTCAGGAACAATGACTGAAATTCGGCAAGATCCCAGTCAATATTCCATTCATCGAGATTTCCTCGCTCTATAACTAAACCGGGCCCTGTGGTTTTCGGCACGGTATGCCAAATATTCAACATGGGAATATTTTAGAAACATAAATAATATTTAAAAAAATCTAGTACTAAATAGGTTAATTTTTTATATACAAATGGAACGAATTGGTGAACACCCTGAAATTCGTGTTTATTTTTCATTACATAGAGCAAAAGTGATGCATACAAATGTACCCATAATACTGAAATGTCAACTGCACATATGTGTTTTTATGAATGACGATTCCAACTTTTCTCCGTTACATCGATCGATAAACGCCCGTTCTCGGTGACTTTGACTTTACAAAACGCACACGAGTAGTATTTCCAAGCTTATCACCGCCTTTCGTGCGAGCACGTCAACACTTTCGAAGGTCACATTCCTATATAAGCATAAACAAAAGATGCAGCCATGCTTTTGTGCTTGACCTACGCCAGGTTAATATCCTTTCACTCTCCAATCAAACCACAAAACTTACGCTCATCTTACGACCTTAAACATTTATTGACCAAAAACAAACTGAAGGTCAATGGAAAAATTTTGTCGAGTGCGTCAAAGAAACCTTTGTCAGAGCCGAATTCGAAAGTGTCTAAATGTAAAAAAAATTCAAAATAAATCCGAACCCGGATGCGAATGTCAACATACTAGGTGCAACACAATTTTCTTACAAAGGATTTCTAAAACCAGTGATTGCATCAGCAAGGTCGATGATCAAAAATAGAGTAGTTCTGAATGATGATAACTTTCCTTTCCAATGAACAAAACTATGTTGTACAAAATCTATGTAAATTTAACTGTTATATATTCAGACTAAAATTATATTTATGGTTAAAACACGAACAAGCATAAACATTTTTATTCTAGCTTTCATATTTAATTAAACGATGTAATTAAACGATATAATCTATGTAATAGATTACAACATATGTTAACAACTTAAGTTATATTCTATTTTTCTCTACCAAATTAAATATATATTCAAGCTTCTAATTTCATTTTACATACAGTGTAACTATAAAATACTCTATAAATAGAGTAATTTTTATATTTCAACAGAGCACAATTAACACTGAGTCATGATTGATGCTAGCGTCTAAAGACCTTCATATTTGACCTTCGGAGCTACCCTTCGCAAAATGTAAACAACGCACGGCCCAAGGTCACCTTCGCCAACTGAAATGATGTTGACCGTTCATGAATGGAAGATAAAAATAAACTGTCATTCTCGGCCGGAATATCAGCGAGAGCGAAAGCCGACGACCTAATCGACATGTTTTCTTCAACTTGAACAAAGACGAAGACGCAATCGGATATCATAGGGAAGTGAGAGAAAACATGACGGAGAAAGAAACTCCGCTAAAAGTCAATGGCCCTCGTGACGCTACGAATGCAAATGACGCAGCTCCGCCGGCTACGTAACGTGCACTGCCCTGATCTTGACAATGATCTCAGATAATGGAGGTTAACAATATGCTTTTATGCAGTTGCAGCGTTAAATTGCGTGAAAAATGATAGATAGGATCCAGCGGGAGATGCGTTGTTTAACTTTAATCGTTTTCAATTGAGATGACCGATTAAAGTTGAGCAATTTCGTTTCTGTTACAAATAATATGCAGAAAATGTTAATGCTGCAAAGTCTGAAAATAACATTTCAGGCTTAGTGAGAAGGGTGCCCGTTGAGATTAGGTACGTTACTGAACATCGCTCTTGCCTCCGGAATTCTCTGCTGTGTTATAGATTCAAATTTTTTACAGGGAAGATATTGATTGTTGCTTTTTATTAATGCAACATTTAAGTGGGGTGGCGTGCAGACAGCGCGACCTGCTCAGAGAGGGGTGCTGGACGAACGACGATTTCTCGGTGGAGGGGAGAGGACGTCGCGCCGCCGGTGACGTAGCCGAGAAACGCCGCGGGGAGGGTAGTACCATTGGGAGGGGAGAGGTTAAGTGTGTGGGGAGAGGCACGCCGCTAGAGGGAGTCCCGAGGAATACGCCGGAAATAGTGCCATAAATACGAACATTTTTCAAGGAGAGGGCGCTGTTTTGACGATCCGCTATCCCACCACTTGAGCACCCCTCCTTACGTGCCCCTCGTCTGCCGTCGCTGATCGTCCTTCTTCTTCTTGCTGAGGTTTTTTCGCACTCGCTCGGTGCAGCATTTTCCGTAGCCGGCGATGCTTGTTGTTGTTGAGGGGGCGGAGAGGGTTCGATTGGGTCGCCCAGCAGATTATGGGTATTTTGGACGCTGGTGGGGGCATCACGGGTGGGACGCGTTCAGGCTTTTTGTTTTGATACCGCCGGAGGAGGTGTTTTTGTTAACGAAAATGGGAAAACATTGAGACTTGCAATTTTAGTTTGCAGACAACGAAAGAGAGAGCTTAACAAACCTAAGCATGGATGTTTGTAAAACATTTTTTTTATTTTCTTTATGTTAGGTCTCTTCAGCATTGCGAATTTTAGAATAAATATATGTGTTTAAAAATGTGGGAAAAATAAAATTGAAGTTATGTATGTATTCACTAACGCAAATACACACAGACACTGTTAAGCCAATCAAAAATTCATCGAAGTAAACTCAGGCCGAGCGTTATACTAAATAAAAAACATTAAGGGATACAGAAATATGTTTAAATAATACATTTGGTTCACTCATCTCTGCTTATAATAGCCGTGTTAGATGATGTTGCGCTGTGATTAGTGATTCTCATCGTTTTATTCGTCTTCCGATTGGTTTCAATGATTTCGGTTGACTCTGAGTGAGAAGAAAAAAAAGAGAAGAAAAAAGATGAATGAAAGATAGAGACAGACGGATAGTAATGCATAGATGGCGCTTTTTTATTATTTTAAATTTCACGAAATAAAATTAAAGATTAGGTTTCATCAAATATGTTTTGTTGCGTATGATATCGTATTTACAATTACAAGGAGTTTCAGTTTAATTCACAAAATATCTCATTTTTGAAAAATAGGTAAGAAAAATAGGAATAGGGGAAAATACGTAAAAAATATTTCATTTCATTCATAGAGTATATCATAACAAACAACTTTGTCATTTAAAATACATTGAAATCCAAAATTTTCTCGATGCTTTTTTGTTTTGAAAACATAACATCCGAGGGGTAGTCCGGTTCTTCGATCTATATTGTGTCAAGTGTAGTTGCACCCACAACATTTTAAAATTTATATTTTTACACTTTTTTGTGATTGTCTTTCCTTCTTGTAGGTTCTCTTATTTTCATACCATCTACCGCTTTTTTTCGATTTAAATTAAATACACTTTTCTTGCTTTCACTCTGTTTTGTGGCCCAAACGCATCTTTTTCGGACGTGTATTCCATCAATTAAATTTGTTCTTTTATTTCTTTATTTTCTCTTTATTAATTTCTCTATCTAATTTTCTCTTTAATTTCTCTTTATTAATCAATCAGTTGTTTGTAGCTTATAATTGCGACAATATATTTTCACCTACTTCTAATTCAAAATGTTTTTATGTTTTGGTGGTGAATGTTTTTAAGACTAGATAAATGCGATGTCAAATATTGATTAAAAAATTCTTACAACTACAGATAAACCTGTTTCCATGTGCGTAACATATGAATATTTATTTTTCTTCCTTCGATAAAATAAATTTGTCCATGGCCAAGAGAGCCAGGCAGCGATAATGAAACGAAACCCCCTCTTCTTCAACAATCGCTTCATTCATTAATCAATTTTTAATACCGAATCAGTCTTCATAATTTACTGCCCGATGCTACTGTATTTTTAATTTTTTTTCACCGCATCGATGCACGAAAAAATCTATATCTTAAATCTGTGTTCTTGATAAGACGACCTCACGATAAACTCTTTTTTATCGGATTTTATCGAATTTCAAAAAATTGATATAAACGTTGAATTTCTCTCATTTAACCAAAAAAAGTACCAAATCACTCATATAAATTTATTGAAACAAATTTTTTTTCTAACTCTTCTATTAATTTATGTTGAATTCGAGATAAAGTGTATTTGTGATAAAATTTTAATGAGAAGATACCGTGATATAAAAAATTAACCTACGAAAGATATGGACGGTAAAGAATTTTCTTACACATCTTATGTAACTCACAACTTATTCCACACTCTGAACTAGTTATGGTAAATGCGAAACTTTACTCGAATGCATAAAACGAGTTTTGGAAAATGATTTTGCGAAATAAATATGGAATCATAATAAATCACGATTTTGCAACGCAAATTTAAAATTCGCACGACTTTTGCAATTCCCTTGTAGAATTTCATTATCGATCACGATCTTGAAGAACGATTGAAACCATCAGTTTTACAATACCACAATCAGGTACGGATATCTCACATTTCGTAAAATTGATCATTGTACAATCAAAGAGAATTTTTAAACAAATTTCAAAGGCATTCAATTTGAAAAATGAAAAAAGCCTCGAAAAAAATTAAACCATATTAGATTCGAAAAACGAGATTCTCTACTTCTGTAGAACCTTGCAGAATTTGCGCAAACGTCTGATGCGCAAACCAGAAATGTATGTTTCATATATAAAATTCCATAGAAGTTGTTGACTTAAAGTGTTGACATTCCTTTTAATATTTGATTAGTTTCTTAGGAAAATAAGAAAAACCTCAGCATTAAACCTCAGCAAACCTGCAAGATTACACCTCTCTAATCCAAAACTAACTTTAACAAAAAAAAAATACGACATAAATTATCATATATTACAATTCAATCAATTTTTACTTATAAGTTTAATAGTCTAAGTATTTGTAAATCTAATTTTCCAAATAATTCTAAGCAAATCTAGCGCCTAATAAAAACTGTAAGTAGTGCAAACAAAAGACTAAAATAAAAGCCCTTAAAAAAATATATGTTTTGAGACGAAACAAAGATTCGACAGGGAGAATTCAATGTTTATATTATAATTTCAACAGTGGCTTGAGGCGCACTGTTAAAATTAGAGTGATACAATAACGCAGAAGGTTCGTGCAATAATTCAGGAACGAAATCGACTTAGATGCGATCATCTTATATGAATATTTTTTCCGATTTGTGAAACGAACTGAATTTGAGTAAATCAGAAAATTAAATAGGGGTTCAGATTCAGCAAATTTAGTTTTGATGGCAAGAAAGGGGACTATCGTTCTTTGTCTTGATATGTTGTTATAAAAACAAGCCAGGACAGGGCGCCATAATCCATGCTGCACTTCAAATGAATTTTTGCACGGATATACTTCATATAGATATGCCGAACACGATGAAAAATATCCCATGGGATTTCAAACACTTTTCTATACAACAATGATGTTATTGAATTAAACAAACAAACAGAAAACAAAATATACCCCTGAAACAAAAATGAGGTGTATATGTATGCTGCATACAGGTATATGTATATGTATACAAGTATATGTATGCCTACTGCAGACATACTGTGTAGCTGAAAAAGTGACAGACATAACCTTATACCTTATACAAATAAATGAATATAGTTAACAATTATGACTGCGACTAACAAAAATATGTGTGGTTCAATTATATATTGGAACTGTTCTTTTATGAAAATTGCTGCTCCAAATATAAGTTCACCTACGATATTACAATAACAACAATGGTGCACGGATAGAAAAACTATCAAAATTTACTATGATTCTTAGCGAACCTCGGACGGTAAAGCTTCATATAACAAATTACATTAATCATAATAAAATATAGTCGGAATTCATTGAAAAATGTTCTGTCGATAAAAAAGTTTTCTATAATTCGTGTGAAAAATTTGCATTTTGAGGTTATGGTCCGTGATGTACAATGATCACGGTAAATTTTGATTATGTGATTCCCTATCCGTGCGGGCACGTGATAACAATATCACAATACTTTTATTTCTAAATTGCGATGATCTTTTTTGCAGTTTGTCTCGAAAAAATAAACAAACAAAATGATAAATCAAATTACAATATTACAAGTTTTTGTAATATTGTAAATATTAATTTTGCGAACAAACATTTTGGAGGAACGGCGAACATTTGGTCAAGAAACAGCATTACAGTAATTTTATTATCACAATTATCTTATAGAAAAATCAACAGCTGTTCGCCTTACAATTTGAAATGAAACAATTTCTAAATGTCTCCAGAAAACGTCTTTGCTCGTTTGGTCCGAACATTCTTCGAAGAAAGCAGCGCGCTCTTTTTGCGCATGCCTTTTGTGTCTCTCCTTTCATTTTCGTATACTTTCTTGCGTCCTTTTTTTTTCCCTCGCCGACAGTTTTTTCTTTTGCCTCATCTATCTCTCTCTCTCTTTCATCTTTTTTCATTATTTTTACCCTCTCGCGCGCGCCCGGCACGCGGATCGATGCTGCGTCTGTCTCGGGTGAAATTTCGTTTCCGGAAGATTCGTTATGTGCGGGTCGTGTCGAGACGATATTTGATCGAGTTTTAATCGAACGTACACACTGCACGTGCCTACGAAGATGAGACACCACTATCCGGGAGAAACCCGTGTAATGACTTTAATAGACTATGTGATTGTGATTTATTTAATACTACTTACACGATTAATTTTTTAAAGTATTTTTAAAAAATTCAAAAAAGTGGTACTTCTTTCATTGTATTTATCCATTATATTTTTTTAATTTCCCCGTTAAAAAAAATATAAAATTTCTTGTGAATAATTGTGAAATATTATTTAATAAAAAATATCAATTTTGAAGCAACAAATATTCGTCAAAATGATTTGCATGCAAACGTGGAATTTCTTTCGCTCGTATAAATAAACATTGGGTCAAATTAAATAGCTATTTTTCTCGCCGTGTTTGTTTGGTTTGGTTTCTTTTTTTCATCTTTCTTTTTTTCACTTGCGCGATTTTTTATTTTAGTTTTATTTTTTATTCAATAATACTCCGTGAAATGTAAAATTTGTGGATAAAACTTCAAAACGCTGCGATACCTCGAAACGGCTTTTGAAATTCCAGATGACCGATCACAGTGGCAAAGACTCCAAATGAAACGATGGTGATTGGTCAATTTGTTTGGGCGAATCATTTAAAAATTGTGACTCTCGCTGGTTGAAATCATATTCTGCGACAGTGGCCATTTCATAAATGACACAATTTTTTTTAGTTTTCATTGTGCGAATATATTCTGTTACTCCCTTTTTAAAACTGACTTTTCTGCTCGAAAAATTATTTCTGCAATTGTTCATACGCAATATTATATTTTTAATTAAATATTTTCTATGAAAATTCAAATCAAGCGCTCTCCCGAATTTTTCATACACTGAAAAAATCACGTTCACAAATATTATTTTAACAGAATGCAATTTATCGTTTTAATTAAACTTCCCATTTTTATATTTGTTTTCGAAATACCGATCTTTAATTATTCTTTCTTATGCCTTTGTCTTTCATTATAATATTTTTTGTTATTACACTCCATTATTATTGTTCTGTTATTATTACTCCATTACTATAAGAATTTGAAAATGTATTAAAATTATTTAGTATAATTAGGCTTGTACACTCAGAAAAAACTTGTAATAAAAATTATTTTAACATATAGTAATCGAGAGATATCTTACACATTTTACGAATTATCCTATATTTTTTTTTTATTTTTCACTATAATTATAGTACATTTTACTATGGGGTATAATAAAAATTACTAGACCATATAGTAAAAATTAATACAACTTTGTAGTCAAATTTGTTAGATGTTGCGCGATATGTCTAGATTCCTAAGCAGAAAAATACAGTCGTAACGACGTTGGCACGACGTTGGTAAAGTCGTATCGACGCTGTTCGACAACGTCGCGCCAACATTGGGTAAGCGTTGACATGTGACGCAACGCCAAGGTTGTGTGCCAAAGTTGCTTCTACATTCTTTGCCAACGTTGTCCCTACGTCGATTGCCGACATTCCCATTACGTAGGACGCCTTCGTTATTGTTTTTTAAATAATAAGAAAAATAGTTTTCATATTATTATATAAACAATTTTATATTAATTTTATAGAAATTTATTGTAGTAGTGATATTTTATTATTTAGAACATTTTTTATAATTCTTAAGTGGGTTTTAATTTTCTGTCGTTGCGTTGGAATCGAACCCTCGCCTCCAAAGTGGTAGTCCGAGTCTCTGACCACTACTCCATTCATTGTGTTCAATCCGACCATCAAAATGAATCACTCACTTATCGTCATTTTTATTGACGATGCAATAAAATGCAGACTCGAACGTAGACTCTAGGGGTTGACACGCGTAGCGCGCAGAGGCGTAGCGAGTGGAGCCTCCTAATTTGTAAAAAAATTTCTTTCATCATTATGGTTTGATTATATGATCGAAAAGTTCTACTGAATATTTTTCTATCCAAAACTGATCACTTTAAAAACAGAAATAAAATATCCCTTATGAAAAAGGACTACACATGTTTATAGTTAATACATAAAGCGACAGTATTTTTTGTACTAAATTGGGCAAAACCACAGAAATTTCTGTAATTACTATGGGCTCCTGTAATATTTGGTCGTGAGGAAATAATAATTAATTATGTAACGTTTATGAATAATTTATTATTTTTTCATTGAACTATCATCTGATGATCTATCATCCGGTTTTATAGATCACGGGGCACGTGCACACGTGCGCGCTACGCGCGCTCATCGCATATTTTATTGTGACTTATCAAATTCCTGTTTAAACAAAAAATTCCATGTCTGGACAGATTCAGTTAGACTAAATCATGCATAACCAGACATGGAAAGTTTCCTACATTCATCACTGAAAAAAAGATGATCGCAAATTAGAAATAAAGATATACTTAGTAGAATATTTTTGCAGCAACTACAAAATTTATCTATAGCAGCCATGTGCTTTTGTTGTCATATGTCCACCATTGTTGTAATTGTATTGTATATATCGTAGATGAACTTATATTTGGGGCAGCAATATCTATGAGAGAACAGTTACAATATATAATTCTACCACACATATGTTTGTCTGTATCACACATTAGGTTATCTGTCACAGTCTGTCAGCAGTGGTGGTGCTGCTTACTGATCTGACGAGAAAGAACTTGACCCAGGGCAAACTGAGGGTTGGCTGGGTAGTCAGCAGAGTAAGATGGTCAGGAGGTGTAAAAATGCCTCGGTTATAGCCACTTCGCTGGAGTATGCAAGGGACAGCTCGAAGCTGTGTTTTTAGTGTGGAGCTACCTCGCACCAAGCCAGGGACTGGAAGACAACTGAGAAAACTGTGAAAAGAATGCTCGTCATCGTACCGGCACCTACGCTTGTCCTGTATACCAACAGACAATTCAGGAGGCAGCCAAACAAAAACATTCTCTGTGAGCAGTATCACGACATCCAGAACTCGATATCCTAGACAACAGATTGCTCTGGCAGAGTAGCTATGTGGACACGTGAGGGCCTATTTATCCAGGAGGTACAACCAACTCAGCGTGAAGGATTCGTGTGGATCAATGTGCGATACATCTATATCTACAGCGTTTATACCTCACCAAATGCTACTAACGAAGACTACAAAAGTATGCTTGACCAAATTGATGCCGAACTCCGCGGCAGACGTCCTGTCATCGTCGCTGGGGACAATGCATGGGCCATTGACTGGGACAGCAGAGTGACCAGTAGGCGCGGCGATTGTATTCTGGATGTGATTTTCTCGTCGGATGTGGTATTACTCATCTCTGGTACCACCCCAATCTTCATGAGAACCGGGAACAGTACTACAGTCACATTCGCAAGTGAAAACCTGGCTCCCCACATCGTATTGTGGGAAGTTAGCGTCCACTACACACAGTGACCACCAGGCGATTATCTTCGTGATGACTACACCCCAGAAACCGAAGAATCCGGGCAGTCGGAGGTCACGCGCCTGGAACAACCGCTCATTCGACTGCGCAGCGTTCTCTGTCATGATGGAGGATGACGTAGTGCTCGAGGGCTCGCCAGACAGCAAAGTTTTGCACCTGATAACGCTCCTCACAAATGCCTGCGATGCGTCTATGACTAAGCGCTCCAACAGTGGCAAACGCAAACCTGCGTACTACTGGAACGAGGGGATCACTGCACTCCTCAAGAGCTTCGCGACATTTAGGGCGCGATACGTAGAAACTAGAAGGACCTTTGGCAAAGCCATCAAGGCTAGCAAAAGACGTGGTTGGAGAGAACTCTGCAGAGAGGTCGACCAGGACCCCCGAGGCAGACCTTACAAGGTCATGGCCATGTTCAGAAACCAGGGCTCAGCGTCTCCATCTTGTCGAGAGCTCTTGGACAGGATACTGAGAGCCTTATTTTCTCAACAACCGGAAACCACATTTTCAACTGACCCACCTGAAGATCTGCGACTCGTACCAAAAATCTTGAGTGAAGAACTGATGAAGGCCGCCCGAAAGATCGGTAACACCAAAAACCCAGATGGGATCCCGAACACGGCCCTCAAAGCTGCCATCAGGCTGAGACCGGATGTGTTCCTGAATGTCTACAACTCGTTCCTCGAAGGAAAATTCCCGGAATGCTGGAAGCACCAACACCTAGTCCTTCTACCAAAAGTTAACAAGCCCCCAAATGAATCCTCATCCTATCGTCCAATCTGCCTGCTGGACACAGCCGGTAAAGTGCTCGAAAAGATCGTCTGCAACAGGCTGGAGGTCTTCAGTAAGGCAAACCGGGGTTTGCCTCTCCAACAACCAGTTTGGGTTTCGTAAAACCAGATCCACAATCGACGCCGTAGACAATGTCGTTGGTTTCGTTAGTGGGGCGATAGCCGGAAGAATTTGGAGAAGAGGCACGGAGAAGTACTGCGCAATCGTTACTTCCTCGACATAAGGAATGCATTCAACTCCGCCAGATGGAACTGTATCTTGGCCGCCGATGGAAGATGGACTCACCGCCTTATTCTTAATATCGACACATAGCACAGGAGGAAACACGGACAGGTTGACTTCTACTTCACCCAATTACTGACAGGCTACGGCTGCTTTAAGTCGTACCTGAACAGATTCAGGCTGGACAATTCACCTCCTTGTTCAACATGTCACCGAATCGAAGAATCTGCGAAAAAGTGTTTAAATTACTGATACAATAATTTTTAACACTTAGATTCTGCGGTACAACATGAGCTCGATTTTTGCACATTAAATCATCATAACTTTTTTCATTGTTAATAGAATTACCCAATTCTTTTTCTAACATATTCAAAAATTTTAACAGTTGTATAAAACTAGGTGTACTATTTATAATGTTGATATTTTTATTTTTGAATTGTAAATCAGTCGATAAAAAATCAGATTGTTTGATAATCCTTCAATATTACAAATATAAATTAAATAAAATATATAATATAAATTAAATAAAATGTTTAATAAAACAGTTAAAACAACAAATTGAATTTCACAATTACTGTTCCTGGCCTTACGACGTGACAAGTTAAAATCTTTTTCTGCAGTTTTTCAAAAGTACTCATCCCAAGGGCACTCGGAAGAGGGTGAGATCCTCGGAACGAAAGAAACCCCTCCCTCTCTCGAGAGAATGGATTCCCTCCAGGCCACTCTACCCGAGTGCATTCGACTTGTCTCGGAGGGCCTTCGGGTCCTCCGAGGGCACTCGTGTTGTTCCGAGGGCACTCGGGTTGTTCCTATGGGTCCCCCCGAAAGCCTTCAGGTCTTTTTGGGGGTACTCGGGTCAGCAAAAGCAATAGTCGAGAGGGGTGAAGAGATCCTGGAAACCAAGGCGAAGGCAATAGTTGAGAAGGCGGGGTGGAGATCCTGGAAACCCGAGCAATAGCAATAGGAAAATTAAAATTCCTCTAGTAACAAGATAATAATACATCAAACGAGATAAACCAACAAAACTGACTCGGTTTTTCTGCAGTTTTGAATAACGAAAACAGATCCAACCAACTCAGCAGAACTGACTAGATTTTTCTGTAGTTTCAAACATCAGAAACGAAATTACAAAACGAAAAGAATGACCGAATTGCAAATGATCTTTGCAAATTAAAAAAAAAAAAAAAAAATAAGCCAAACCGCAAAAAAATTTTTCGACCGGTACAAAAATCTGGAGACTTTCTGAATGATTATCTGTGATAACATTACACTCAAACCTCGTAATAGCGGCCCTCGAAATAGCGGTCCAACTTCCGTCAACTGACCACGGCTCGCGGTAGAGGGGGTTTGCGGCAGGACCGTAACCCAATATGGCGACTAAATGTTTGTTTCCTTTTTTGTTAACCAAAAAACATCGAAAAAAATGGAGTGCAAATCTAAGCAAACGCGATTATCATATGAACAAAAAGTAGAATTGCTGTAACAATTTAAAGATGGAGTCTCCAAAGAGAACCTGAAAGCGAATTTCAAGACATGTCTGGATGACAGAATGAAAAACGATTCAGATATTGTGATGAGTTCAAATCGAATAAAAGAAAAGTTGTCAGCAACAAATAATCAAGTAGAAGGAGCTTCAAGTTTGTGATTTTGCCAACAACGGGAACTTGGACATCCTATTACTGGCCCATTGTTACAAGAAAAGAACATAATTTTGAACGACAAAATTGGTTCAGATCCTAAATTAAAGTTTGTAGAATTAGTTTTTGTTTCAAATTTATGAATTGATTACGGAGTAATACTATGAATAAAATTGTCACTTTATTTTTATGGTAATGTAATTTTTCTTAAAATATTAAATTTATATTTCAAAAAATTCAAATTCAACATTTAAATAATAAAATTACTTTTATTATTGAATTATCCTCCTATTTCAGTTTTAATAAAAATATTATAATAGAAAATTGGTGATAACATTGGATGTTCTCTATAGGCAAGTAAAGGATGACTAGAAAAGTTAAAAAAAAGTCATAGGATACAGGCATTTGAAATGAAAGAAGAGCTTTTGTCTAATGAGTCGACCTCTGCAACTGATTTTAGAAATATTTTTATGGACCAATTGTAAAAGAACACGACTGCTATCATCCAGCCCATGGAAAAGGAATATCGAAGATTTCGATTTCATTCGAAGATTTTTTGAAAAGCTTCAATCGGAAAGACTCTTTCACTCTGATGAGTGATGCATGGGCTCAAATCAAAGAATCGGCCTTGCGGAAGGTATAGAAACCGTTGTTGGGAGGTGAATGCAGCTAAGTTCTCCAATCCGTCGGATCAAGCAGAATCAACCCGATGGGGTTTTCTCCGCATGACCCAAGTAGAAATGTCGATCGGGCTGAAACCAGGCCTGACCAGGAAAACATGCGACCAGATAAGGACTCGGCATGGAATCCTAGGATGGCACTGTGTATCTAGGATGGCTTTGTGTAAAGCCGGGAATCCTGTTTAACCCGACCAGGGCCCGGTCAGGGCCAAATTAATTAATCACTAACGCGCGTAATTTAAATAAACTAAAAAAATCATTATTTAATTTAATTATATTTAAAAAACAAAAATAGAATTCCGGTCAGGCCCTTGAGAATGCCCGGCGTGACGCACTGTATCAATGCCCGGTCAGGAATACTGACTGGAACCGGGTAAGGGCCCACTCAGTATTCCTTTCATCAAGATTTCCGGGCTTAAACCAGACTTCTAGCATGGCATGCCGGATTGGACTTCTACTTGGAGAGCTTGCTGAAATGATTTCTTAAAATCATTTGATGAGCTCATCATGTGAGCTCATCATGTTAACACGCAGGAAGATGATTCATGATGGCATCCTCTTTCTGTTAGCGAACTATTCGAAAATGTCGCTGCGAAACATCTAGTCCCGGAAAATATTTATTTAATTTACATGATTTTTATTTCTCAACTTGTTCGTAAACAGAACAGGTATACAATTATATTTTTTGAAATTTATAAATTCATTTCCAATCTAAGACGGCCCTGTCCGCTTGTGCTCTGATTCATCCGCAATCCCTTTTACTACAATTTTGAGATAGCGGCCGAGTCCCGAACCGACCGCAGACGCGAGGTCCGAGAGTAGATTTATTATTATCAAAATTTATATCATATTTTTTAAATATGAAATTATTGCATTACAAATTATTAGACCTCTTCATTAATGAATTAATTAAGGGAGATTGTATTTCGTTTAAAACTTAACAACTATGTCGTCAATTTCTTTCTTAAGTCGCTTGTTTTTGCCAGAGTTTGACTTGAACTTAAATTTATTAAACTGTAATCGTCCACCGATTCACGAAATACAATTTACAATCTTGAGATTGCAGCAGATATATTTATGTTTATGTCAAGCTTGAAACATGGTTAGCCTGACAATGTTTTGATTTTTTCTGTCACTTTAAATCTTAATTTTTTCCGGTGTGAATGTTGAATGTTTATTTTGGTCGTATCAATATGGCCAAAATAAGATTTTCTTTTTATTTTTCTCATTTTATTTATTTATATATAGTCATTGGTAATTATAATATTCAAGAATATGTAGCTAAATGAAAAAAATTCTTCACTTTCTTATTTATTGTATGCAATTATTTAAAAACAAACATTGATCAAATTATTTGAACATTGAACATGTTTTCGATTTTTTCAAACGAATTTTTTCAAACAGTTCTTTAATAAAATACTACTCTTTTATGGTAGGTTAAATATTTGTATGAATTGAACATTACCGACAAATGTGGCGCGCATCAAGGGGATGGCTCAAGCCTTGTGATAGTTTTGGTTTTGGAGGAGGAAGTTTTGAAGGAAAACTAGTTCAATTTGTAAGCCAACATTTGATAATTTTTAACAACAAATAACATATCAGCAGATTCTTTGTTATAAAAAGAATCTGCCCATAGGTTTTTGTTGTATAAAATTTATCAAATGTTGGCTTACAAACTGAACTATTTTTTAAGATATTACGAGACTTCAGCCATCCCCTTGATGACTACTGCGGGCCACATCTCTCACAGGTGTGTTCACATCGCTGAGCGATGTGTGCAAGAGACATGTGCTGAATATTTCTGAATGCTGTGTCGCACATCGCTCATCGATTGCGGTGTAATTTGCTTCACAACGTTTGAAGAAAAAATTTTTTTCTCAAATCTCTCACAGATGTGCTACACGTTGCCGTGTATATAATTTTAAACTGAATAAAATTGACGATAAGTGAGTGGGTTATTTTGATGGCTGAAACTAACACACTGAATGGAGCAGTAGTCAGAGATCTGTGGACTAGTTGTTTTTTATCGAAAAAAAACTTTCTAGTTTATATAACTTGAAAGATCTCACCATTGAAAACTAATTGCCAAATTCCAAAATGTTAAATAATATAATATTAATCTTGGTCATAATGTTAAGTCTACGAGAGCTCATCTATGAGCGAATTTTTTGCTAAAATTTTTTAGGTAAGTTTCTATTGGTTTACTAAATGTTTATTACCAAATATATTCTCATGGTATGTAACTGGTTTGTTAATAAAAATTGTTCTAAAATAAAAGCAGTGGTCATAGACGCGGACTACCACTTTGGGGGGCAAGGGTTTGATTCCAAGGCAACGACAACAAAATTTTACCTAATTGAAAATATTATCAATTTCACTAAATAATCATTATTTATAAAATATGAAAAAAATTATTCATTCATATTTATTTTTTATTTTTACATTATTTGAAAAATACAACAACGAAGGCATCCAACGTGATGAGAATGTTAAGAAACGACGTAGGGACAACGTTGACAAACAATATAGAAACAACAATGGCATACAACCTTGGCGATGCATCCCATACCAACGCTTACCCAATGTTGGTGCAACGTTGTCCAACAACGGTGATACGACTTTGCCAACGTCGTGCCAATATAGTTACGACCGTATTTTTCTGCTTGGGAATGAATTTATTTTCATATAGATATCGAATATTTATTATTTCCATATTTGTTGTCAGCTTAAAATTTTAAAGACCATCGTCCTCAAAATTACGACTATTACTATTATAATTACTAATTGAATTACTTATCAGCGGTTTTATGGATATTTCCTTCGAGTAGATTTATATATATTCGAAAATCATATATTCTACTCGAGGTAGAAAGAAGTGTGTGCAAAATTGATCATCGTAATAAAGAAATCCATTTTCGGATTGACAATATATCAAAACGTGTTTCTGACTGTGACAAGTAGATTCTACTTAAGATTCTACTACATCTTTTTCTTGATTATTTTTTGGCTATATTTTAGCGATTTTCAGAAGCAATCATTGTATTGGCAATATAATGTCAATGTATGATCAACACTCCCCAAGCAGAAAAATGCAGTCGTAACGACGTTGGCACGGCGTTGGTAAAGTCACTGTGTTGGTAAAGTGTCGTATCGACACTGTTCGACAACGTCGCGCCAACATTGGGTAAGCGTTGGCATGTGACGCAACGCCAAGGTTGTGTGCCAAAGTTGTTTCTACTTTGTTTGCCAACGTTGTCCCTACGTCGATTGCCGACATTCTCATTACGTAGGATGCCTTCGTTATTATTTTTTTGAATAATAAAAAAAATATTTTTCATATTATTATATGAACAATTTTATATCAATTTCATAGAAATACATTGTAGTAGTGAGATTTTAGTGTTGAACGGTTGGTTCAACGTTGGCTCCATACGGAGTCTAACAACGTTGGTTCCAGGTTGGCCCATCATTGGCTGCCAACGTTAACTTGCCAACATTGATCCGACCTCGCATACACAACCGATCCGACGTTGGTTCAACGTAGTTTACTAACGTCGTCTGCTGACGTTGACCCAACGTGGGAACAATTGCAAGATCGTCTTAACGTTGGCTGTTTCTACCTGGGTCATTATATGATCCATATATTGCCAATACATTGACAGTATATTGACAATATACTGATAATGTATTGTCAATATGTAGTGAATATGTAATCCTTTTCACGAGAGATATAACAGCAAAAGAGAATAAAAATGCAGCAAGAATGTTATAACTTGTTTTTTTAGTTGCACATATTTGTAGATCCACGTGGGAGAAATTTTAATTATACAATCTATATACCAGCGCGGCGGCGTGCGAAAACTTAGTAACTTATGGAAAATTTTTTCATTGAACACAATCGCGGCGGTAACAAACAAAAACAATTTTTCTCCGTGAAATTGAATTCTTTATGCAATTTGCCAGACTTCATTTTCTTTTCGCAATTCGACGTCGAAAAAAGGTAAAGGCAAAGGAAAAAACGAGGACGATGAAAAAACTACGCGAAAAAAACATTAATAAAAAAGTGTGTGCTACACTTTTTCAAATTGCCATTAAAGTTGCCACGAAATCATCAGTCCCTCAAATTTCACATACTTTTAGTTTGTAGAATAGAAGAAAAAGTTACCTAATTAAATCAATATTCAGAGTCAAAAAATAAATAGATATAAAAAAATACATTACGAAAATTAAATTTTGTTTTCACAAAATTTTCTGGTTTGCAATGTTTTTTAATTATGTATATAACAATACAAACTGACTAATTCTATGTCAATCAATTAATATCTATCGAAAAGAAATTTAAATGAGTCTATGTGGTAGTTTCTATGTGGCAAGAAAAAACTGTTTAGTGCGATAATGCAACCACTTATTTTTGTCTGGTAGGTGTGTTGCAACGTTTAAGTTGCATTTTTCTTTGTTCGTTTTTATATTCTGCTTCTTTTGCGTCTCACTCGACCCGGTACACAAACTTCTCACAAACGAACTAATGAAATCAATTCCACACGAAGTGCAAAATGTTTATTGTAGACTAGTAGATTGAAAAATAATGAAAGCAACCTGAACCAAGCAGATATCACAAAACAAATAAGATTTTCATTGGGTTAAGACGTTTTAACTCGCCGTTTCTTCTGAAATTGTATGCAAATTGCAATCGCATTTGTCGTTATAAATTTGAATGTCTATAAGAAATTTTCATTTTAAATTCTTTTTAATTATATAATTTTGAATGAATATTCGATATTTCATTTGAATGAAGTTTTAAATAAATATTTAATACTAATACAAGTTGTTTATTATGTTATTGGAAAAATTAATCAATTTTCTTAATAAATGAAAATGTTTTCAACGAATTCAATAAAAAATTCATTAAAGTATTTGGAGTTTAATTTGGGTTTTATTTGTCGAATATGAAAATTAACTTTTTTTAATTATTTCAAGTTTCAAATATATGTTTATTTATTGACTTGTAAAATTCATAGTGGCGATAGCATGTTATGTAAAGGAGATGCCCAGTATGTGTGAGTTTCTTCGTTTAATGCCCGATGATGTGTGTTTTTTCTGCGATTCGTGTTTAAGCTGCGTTTTAAAAGCATTATTCCTTCCCCCCTCCTTCCCAAACATACATTATAAGATCTACGAAAATTCACACACATTACACCACACCTGTTTCGACCTCTATATATCTTATACGGGAACAGGACGACATTAGACTTGACACATAAGAATAGACAGAATTCATTTTTTTAACATTAGAATAACGTCAATGTCCTAAACCATGCGAGTCGTGGGTCGAACTTCGATAATCCACTCCGGCATTTGCCTTAACGTCCAGGGAAACCGACCTCCCGAATGCGAACATTGCAGCCGTAGCTACTCAGCCAACTCGTCTGGTTGATCTACGAAAATTCAAAAAGGATGTAAAATGAGAAAATTAAAATCATCGTAGAAAATTCTAATAGGGTTAGAGTAAGAATCCGGCCGCAAGACTTTTTACATAGAGCACTTATCCGGGTGTTCTTCCACCTAGACCTATTTTAATTTTGTATGTATGCATCTCGAGTCAAAAACTCATTTGAATAATAACATTTATGATCTCATAAATGTTATTATGATTCATTAATTTTCTCCACAAATTCTTTAATTTCATTTTAAACTTATTTCAAACTTTTCTCAGCCTCATTTAAAATCTTAAGATTTTCCAAATTTCCTCTCTAACCTCTGAAGCATCATTGAAATTTCTTCTTAGACTCTTTATCGTCAGTGAGTATTTTTCAGATTTTGTTTCAGATCTTATTTCAACCTTTCCAATTTTTGCTCGAAGAAACTAAATTTCAGCCTCTTTTTATTCCTTTTTCCGCTTCTTTTAGACGCACAGTTTTAGCCTCTATTTCGTTTCTTTTCAGTCTCTTGTAGTTATGCTTTCTAAAATGTTGCATTCTTATTTTATTCTCATTTTAACTTTTTTTCAACCTCTCTTTAACTTAATGTTTGAACATTACTGAATCTCGCCTAAACTTCTTCTTAGCCTTTGTTAACATGAAATTGTATCAGTTGTTCGGCTGCATTTAATTGTTTGTAAACCGATGTTCACCCGTTTGTTTACCAGTATTATCCTTGCACCACCAATATTACCATATTATGATTCCAGTCATGTTTTAATATTGGCATAAGATCAATATCGGCATACCATTATTGATATACGAAATCAACAGTAACAAGTTCCAGTATCCGAACTCGCGGTACCAGACATGAGCCAAGTCTGGGCCAGTTGTAATTTTTCTCATGGGGTTAATTTAAATGCATCTCAAGAATAATCATAATAATTGACGATTAAATTCAAGCATCACAAAATTAAAGTAAAACATTTTACATGTGTTATTACAAAAAATTTAGAGTTGAACTTCTTCATTGCGTTTTGTTTGAGAAATTATTATCAAGTTTTTTTAAATAAAGGAAGCAGCAAAACTGTTCAGTTTATGTTATGTTCAAAAAGAACTAGCATGAAAATTTTATTTCTTTATATATACCCAAGAGCACTGAGCGTAGGGGAAGACACGAACGGAGGACAGACTGGAGTACTGCAGCAAAGGTAGTTACCCCAGAGAAAGTCAGATGGGCTATAGAGGGCTTCGAACCCTTCAAATCCCCGGGTCCAGACGGAATCTTTCCCAAACTGCTACAGGAAGGGCTAGACTCGTGTCTGGGAACGGTAACCGAGGTGCTGAGGGGCATTTTGACCCTAGGATATATACCTCAGAGATGGAAAGATGCCAGGGTAGTGTTCATACCGAAACCTGGCAAGAACAATTACACGACGCTAAAGGATTTCAGACCCATCAGCGTAACATCCTTCTTGTTGAAGACGTTGGAAAAGCTGGTGGATTACTTTATTAGGCATGTGGAGCTGGTGGGAAACCCCCTGTGCGAACACCAGCATGCGTACCAGTTGGGGAAATCCACGGAAACAGCACTGCACTGTGGTGTGAAATACATTGAAGAAGCAATGGAGAAAAAAGAAGTGGTTTTGGGAGCCTTCAACCGAACCACGAGAGAGGCCATCAAAACCTCTGCACTCAGGCATGGAATATCAGATACCATTGTCAAATGGGTGATGAATATGCTTGAGGGCAGAAGGGTCCACAGTGAGTGGAATGGCAAAACTGTAGGAGGTACAGTCAACGAGGGATGTCCACAGGGAGGAGTGCTCTCACCTCTTCTGTGGAGTCTTGTAGCGGATGAGCCCGTCAGCCTACTCAATCAGGAAGGATTCCTTACGATAGGGTACACTGGGGGGGACTAGCAACCTGTGCAGATGGTGTTGCGAAGAGGAGGAAACTCCATATCATGTCTTGTGTGCGTGCACGATCTTGGTAGTCGCGAGATGGAAAATTTTTGGGACGATCCAAATAGAAAGTGATGAAGGGCTAAATCCGGAGAAACTACTAACTTTTTCAAAGTGGGTGGGAATCGGGGACTAGTCCTAGGATTTTAAGTGGGGGGATAGGTATACACTGGCGCAAGCTAAGTGTACCTGAGTTATAACACCCCACTAGACTGTTATAATAATAAATATTTTTTAAATTTCTTGTGAATGAAATTATATTTTCAATTTTTCATCAAATAAACAGCACATAACTGGTGAAATACTTCCTTATGAAATTTCTAAAAGTAAATATGTATATGTGATAAAAATTAAAATCAATATACAAATTTGTTATTGAATTGTTAAATTGTTGAATTAATAAAACATCAAATAAATAAAACATTTTCGATAATCACAATAAAAAACAATAAATTGCAGAGTGTCATAAAATTAAAAGAATATTACTATTTAGATTTTTTTGAAAAAGATTTCAAAAATATATTTAATATTTTTAAAATTACAAATTTAGAATGTTCATTGGTTGTAGAAAATTTAAAATATTTTGAAAACTTTGAAACATTGTAAGAGTCTGAATATCTAAAAATTATAGAAATTCACAAAATTTGAGTAACGCACAAAATGTCCGAAAAATAATAGGGGGCAAGCCCCCCGAAACCCCAAAATAACGAAAATAACACAACATTGTCTTCTGAAGTACCAATGTAGTAATTTTTAAATCATTTCTGCGGTTTTTCGCGATGATATTTGCATAATCTATTTTAACCCATTACCTCCTGTTGATTGTTTTTCGCAACATTTCCAAGAAGCGTTGTTATTTTATTATATACATTAATATATATATATATTGTAACGGGTGCTCACTTTGAGCCCGTTCCTTTTTGAACCCGTTTGTTTCGCGCGGCTGAGCTTCGTACGAGCCCGGCTATGCGCGCGCAGTCCCTCATGCCCAAGCGGAACCAACGCCACGCTGGCGTCCATTCCGCGTTCAGAATCGCTACGAGCCGAGTGCTCCGTTTTGTTTTCGCGCTGAAATGTAGACTCGCGTGTGCCGAGCCTCGGATCTGGCCCAGCTTTGGCCACCCGGTTTCGTGCCCCGCGTGTGGTGTGCACCAGCGACACGATCCCCTGAAGGATGGCGTTCCCGACCAGCAACGCCATGGCGACCATGACGCTAGCACCGTATCGGCCCAGGTCGATCTCTTAGCCCCGGTAAGTTTGCTTTGCGACGCTTCGTTCGCTGGGGCTTTGAAGTAGAGTCATTTTCCGTTTCATTTTAGGTTTCTTGTTTGGTTCACTTGCTCTCTGCTTTCTCGCTCATGTGTGGCATGAGTTGTCCGCCTTGTTCTGCTTGCGCCCTTCCTGTCCCCGCTAGTCGACCCGAACCCGTTTCAGAATACATGATCCAGAGCTGAACCTCGGTCACTGGTGGTTAAGTGACCTGGCGCCCAGAATCTGTCCCGTTAACGAGAGTCTAGCCTACGTATCACGGCTACCGCTGGCCAGCAGCCGCACTGGCAGTGAGCACCGTGTTACAATATATATGAAATTATAAACAATTTCTTCAACTATAACAACAGTTATAGATCACAATGAAGTTTAAATTTTACTTTTACTTTTAATTTTATTTTTTAGTTTAAGTTTTAATTTTTTTTAAATAAAAAAATTAATTTTTATAAACAAATATAATTGTTATTGCAAAACAACTAAAAAAATTTTTAATACAAAATTTTCTAATTTGGAGGGTGTACATTATGAATCTGCATATATATTTATTTTCATTTTTTGTCACCATATCAATTGAAACATAATTTAACATTTAGAAAATTTTGAAACATTAGACAAATTAGAAGAATTTAGAAATATTTGCGTGCTGTTATCTTAGAGCGCACAGCAGTGGGTAGATGCAAACGGAGGAGAAATAGATAGCTGTGTGGATGCAGAAAAATTTGTCGATCCTCACGGATGAAAATATACTTTATTTTATGATACTTATTGCCGTTTTTCATTAACTTATTATATACAAAATATTTTATATTTTTCATATTTTATATTTCATAAATTTATATAATGAGTGAACCCCGCACAAACCTTATGGAAATTGGCCTTCGGTGAAAATGTCTGAAATTTTAGTATGTTGTTGCTGAGACCATGCTGAACAAAATTCATCATGGGCGCAAGCCTTGAATCATCGATAATTTTGACTTACGGCTCCTTTGAAAATCTCAGATCGGCGATTTTGGAGTTTTGTGTAAATCCGATTATTGTGCTTGAAAAGCGTAACAAACTTGATTATGATACATATATTTATTTACAATCATTTCTAAAAACATTAATCGAACGAAACATTTTGTATCATAACGTAAATGGACCACCAAATAATTCCAAAAAATGTATTAGACAAGGTTTTATTTTCGTGAGGTCGCTTGCCGTTCACTGGATGTTTCATTATTGTGGGTCCGTTACCCTTTTACGTCAGAGTTAAGTAATAGAAAGTAAAAACAAAA